>BDSI01000226.1:5000-108069 GCA_003117195.1 Eudorina sp. 2006-703-Eu-15
AGTGGCTGCTGCTTCGGGCGAAACTGATTCTCGAGATCGAGAGCAGCCTCCCTGACGCGTTCTTCAAGGACACGGAGAGGTGGGCGCGGGGCCAGAGAGAGGGGGCAGGGGGAGGGGGAGGGGGAGGTGCAGAGGGCCGGACAGGGGGCTGGGGATGATTCGGTGCTCGGCGACATCAGTACGGCACGGGGCAGGGCACATACATTCCTCGCCTTTCGTGCAGCCGTGTGTATGTAGCACCGTTACCGTTACAGTGTGGATAGGCTTCCGGGCCCTGTCTAAGGGATAGGCTTCCGGGCCCTGTGTATGGGTGTGGGGGGGCGTGCGTGCTTTCGGGTGGGTGCTGGGTGGTTGGGGTGGTCGCGGGGAAGCAACTAACCCACCGCCTCGGTCAGCTTGTGTCTACTGGATACAGCGGATACCGCAGGCAAGTAATGACGTAATCCCCACCCACCCCCCGCCCCTATCCCCTGATTCCCTGTGCGCTGTTCCCCACCGCCTATCTTTGCCGCCACGAACCCGCCCCCGCCCCCGCCCCCGATCCTCGGGACGGCCCAGGTCCTGCCCCCGCTGGCTCCACTGCCTAAAGGTGAATATCTCTATGGGTGGAGAGGGGGAGATTCGAGGGTTTTGAGCGGGGGGGGGGCAATCAGCTGCTGTGCTTGCATGGCCGGGGCCGGGGGCAGGGGCCAAGGGCCGGGATGATTGTTTCGACCCACCCTTTCTGTGCCAACGACTGTGCTGATTTGCTGATCTGCTGGTTGAGAGGTTGCAGCCGCCATGCAGTGACTGGAAGACCAAACCCTGTGCGCCATCCGTTATACGTACTCCATGTTTCCACCTTCGGGTCTAAATGCCTGTCAGCGGCCAGCGCACCGCCATTCACCCTCCTCGCCGCGTTTATTATGTGCCTCACCTCTCATTCGACCGCTCCGGCCGCTCCACCTCTCAACCTCCGCCCCGCCCCCCGCCCGCCGCCCCCCGCCCCCCCGCCCCCCCGCCCCCCGCCCCCCGCCCCTTGTGACTCCCTTCCCCACTGCCCCCCAGGTGGACACCTCGGGAGGCCGGCGGGGTGACGACACCCTCATAGAGAGCCTGCGCGGCCCTATGGCCCGACACGTGCTCAACACCGACCTGAACAAGGCGCGTTGCGGCCCTGGGGGCATCGGGAGGGCGGGTGGGCAGTACTGGGGTTTGCGGCCCCAAAGCCCAGTGGTTGCGACCGCTACTGCCGCCACCCACCGAATCCCTCTCTAGATATCACGCAATCGACCCAACCGCCACCTCCCCGCGTATGTCCATCAAGACGACTGCCCCTCCCCTCCCTGCCCAACCCCTCCCCTCCCTGCCCAACCCCTCCCCTCCGCTCCCTGCCCAACCCCTTCCCTCTCCTCCCTTCCCAAACCCCTCCCTCCCCTCCCCTCCCAACCCCTCCCCTCCCCTCCCCCAACCCAGACCGAGGCCCGCCTCGTGGAGGAGCTGCGGGATGTGCGCGACACACTCAAACTGCTGCACGCCGATGTGGGCAACATGCGCACCACCATGGCGGCAGCCTCTGCCGCCGCCGCCAACAACAACAACAGCAGCAACAGCGGCACCGGCAGCAGCGGCTACGGCCACGGCCATGGACACAGTCACGCACCGACGGGGCCCGCCGGTCCTCTCGCCGGCGGCGGCTCCGGCGGCAACGGCCCGGGCGGCGGCTTCAACCCGCCGGCGCCGCCGTCTCGGTCGGGGACGCAGTCCGGCGGCTGGGGCGGCGGCGGCTTGGCGGCGGCGCAGGCGCAGCTGCAGATGCGGCTGCATGCGGCGCACTCGGCGTCGGGGGCGGTGTCGCCGGTGGGCCCCGCGGGGGCGGGGCTGCTGGGGGGCCACTCCGCCAGGAGCATTACGGGAGGGGCGGGCGGCGGCGGCGGCGGTGCGGCGGCGGCGGTGCGGTTGGGGGCGTTGTCCGCTGGCGCGCGCCGGAGGGAGTCTTGATCCGATACACGGAGGGTAGGGGCGAGGTGCCGTGACGCGGGTGGGTGGGAGGGCGGGACGCGCGCGGTTGCGGCCCACACGATTTCTGAGAGCGCCCGCGCCCCATGACAGATGTCAGCAGGGGATGGCGCAGGTTTGGATCAAGTCCCTGGGCATACCGGTAGTTGTGTGTGTGTGTGTGTGTGTGTGTGTGTGTGTGTGTGTGTGTTTAATGAGAAACCCGCCCGACCGAACCCAGGTGCAGATATACCTGCCATGCAACCTGCAAGAATGTGTTTCCGAGTGCGCCTGTGCAGGGGTGTGCGTGAGCGCGGCGCAGGTGAGCAATCTGCCGTACAGCAGAGATTGCGCAGGGTTTCGGAGGCGCTGTGTGCGTATGTGCGTGTTTGTTTAGAGAAGAGACCCGCCGTGCGTGTGTGTGTTTTAATCCCCGGGGGCCTGCGCAGCGCCCCACCCGTCCGACGGCGATCCGACGGCGGCCCCAACCCATCGTGCGGGCGGGGTTGGGTCCGTCGCCGCGTCTATCGCCCATCGCGTTATCAGGGGGATACCGGATATGACACAACAACGTCAGCGCCACGGCGCGCAGCCGCCCCCGTAGCGCGTAGCATCCCCCGCTTGAAACGCGGCACCACCCTAGGGCACCACCCTACGGCCCCAAACAGGCGTGTGCGGCCAGGGCTCGTCTTCGCGACAAGCCGTGCTTTTGATTTCACGTCCAACCAGCACTAACCTGACCTGACCTGACCTGAACGCGCGGCGAGCTCGCGACCGCGGGGAGGCGAGGGGCGCACCGGTCCGCAGCGCACGTATTCAGCAGCGCGGTGCAGTTGCGGTGCGGTGCGGTGCTGTGCGGTGCGGTGCGTGGTGGGGCCGCGGGCCGCAGCCGGGGACGTCGGGATGGTGTACCTGGATTGACTGCTGCAGCTGGCTGCGCACTGTTTTATTCTTGTTTCTCTGTTTGTTTTTGGAGGTTGAGCACATTGCCTAGCTCGCAAACCCTTGGAGCGTTGGAGGGCAACCCTGGAGCTTTGTGCACCTCCCTATGCGAGTGCCATTGGACTGCTGCGGTCACAGTTGGTTGGCAGTCGGTTGTTAATCCGTTGTCACTTTGTTGGCAGTCGGTTGCAAGCGAGGACCGGCGGCGCCCGTTGCCGCCGTAACCTCGCGCGGCACACCGCCGCCGCCGACTTCACGTTTCACATGTTTGACCCCTTGCACGGCGGACTCTTGTACGGGTTCCCTTTATTACGGAATGATACGGCAGTACGGAAGCACACGGAACAGTACGACAATACGGCAGCCTGCAGTGTAGGAGCGGTGTATACGGAGGAGGGCTGTAGTGCATGTATGTGCTGTACTGCTGTAGCGCATACGTGAGCGGCAGGTATATGCTTTGGGTTTACGTACAGTCGTTTCGAGACGGCGGTCTTATGGCTTTCGTTGGTATGACGGCGTTAGTTCAATGGGCTGTGTACAATCCGCACCGTGTCCTGCAAGCGGGGCGATGCCAACGCGGGCATTTGCGCGTCGCGCCTCTCCTCCTCCTCCTCCTCCTCCCCCCACGAGGAGGTCAGAGGTCGCCCGCACGGCCGGTCGGCCGCACAGAACGACCCGTGGGTCGTCGTGGCCTCATCGCACGAGAGGCGAGGGGGGTGGGCGGGGCGCACCCGCGTGGACGTGCCCCGACGTTGCTCACCGCAATACGGTAAATAGCTCGCATATGGTATATACACAATGGTAGTGGTGGTGGTGGTGGTGGTCGTAGTAGACCCGCGGGTCAGGAGTCGTGGAGACCCCGGGACCAGGAGGACCGATGCGGCCGCATGGGTCACGTGGCGCGGCCGGCACAGCGAGTGTGCGATCCTTTCGTCATTGCGCTTGATGGCGACCCGCGGGTGCATGTCGGTGGCATGGTAGGCCACCATCGTGGAGGCGCGCGCGCGCTGGGCAGATGCGGGTGCGGGTGTGGCTGGCCGGCGTCCAAATGACGCTATCTGCGGGTGCGGGTGCGGGTGTGGGTGTGGGTGTGGGTGTGGGTGTGGGTGTGGGTGTGGGTGTGGGTGTGGGTGTGGGTGTGGGTGTGGGTGTGGGTGTGGGTGTGGGTGTGGGTGTGGGTGTGGGTGTGGGTGTGGGTGTGGGTGTGGGTGTGGGTGTGGGTGTGGGTGTGGGTGTGGGTGTGGGTGTGGGTGTGGGTGTGGGTGTGGGTGTGGGTGTGGGTGTGGGTGTGGGTGTGGGTGTGGGTGTGGGTGCGGGTGCGGGTGCGGGTGCGGGTGCGGGTGCGGGTGCGGGTGCGGGTGCGGGTGCGGGTGCGGGTGCGGGTGCGGGTGCGGGTGCGGGTGCGGGTGCGGGTGCGGGTGCGGGTGCGGGTGCGGGTGCGGGTGCGGGTGCGGGTGCGGGTGCGGGTGTGGGTGTGGGTGTGGGTGTGGGTCATGCTGTGGTGATTGATGGTAGCTCCGACGGCTGTTGCGGGCGGCGGCGGCATGAGCCGCCTGCCGGGCGTGGCTCGCACACCCTGCGGACCAGTTCCATGCGCGAAGCGACTGTGTGTCGTACATGCCGTACGGTGAAGCCCGCAGCGGTGTTGTCCACGTCGGCCAGCACCGGTGTGGGTGCGGGGTTCAGGGAGGAAGCGGGGAATCCACGAGGGAGATGTGGGTGAGGGTGGAGTCGCCGTCGCTCGGAGCAGACGGACGGACAGACGGACGGACGGACGGACCAGCAGACAGCAGCAAGGTAAGCCCCGAAGCTGGCGGACAGGGGCAGGCTGCAGGACGCCGACGACCCATGGGCCGGTGGGAGGAATGCTCTCTCCGCCACCTGCTGGGGGCGGTGAAGCTAGTACTGAGTACATGTGCGCGTGCTGGTCTCGGGTCAGGTGTTGCGTGCTGTACTGCGGAGGATATGGATCCTGTATGAGTGTACGACGGGAGCTGTCATTGGGCTTCCGAGCGCGCGTCACCCCATGGCGCTCGTACGTCAAACGTGGGACAGGGTCGCCAAGGGCCGATGACCCTAGCTAGCTGTCTAGTGGTCTGGCGGTGGTCTATGCAGTCTATGAGGGTCTACGGTCTCGGGCATTTCACCAACGAATGATCATGGGGCGCGATCTCGCGGTGGGGGGTTGGTCGTGGCTGAGGCTCTGAGCCTTGCAACGGGAAACCCTGATCCCATCGGCTCCGGTCAGCCATGCGCAGGTTTCGGTGTGGCCAAGCGAGCGCGAGGCCCGTCGCATGCTCGCCAAGTGAAAGATGTAATCATTTCTCCGTACGAAACGTAAAGCTTATAAAGCCTTATCTATTGAATAGGAGCTACTCGGCACTAGTGGATGACGGGCCCGATGTTAACCGGGACAGACCCGTAGGCCAACGGCTTAAAATTTGCAGCGACAGCATCCGTCTTGAGGCTATTGAGTGAAGTCGTCATGTTTTATAATGTTGGATTGGGACTTCATGGACGTCGATTGCCGCTCAGAGGACAGTACGTCACTTCACAAGATGCTGCTGTATGATGCGCTTACTGCAAAGACGCAGCCGAATCATTTTACAGTATTATCGTATTTTATTTTCGAGTATGTGAAAAATGGAAGGTCCAAGTGCCACGAGATGAGCATTCACGTGCGCGCGCGACGACACCTTTGAGGAAATACTAAGAAATGTACATATATTCCCAAGTCAGACATGCGTTGTCTGAAACTAACCGAGCGTCGTGGAATCTTCTGCGTGCTGTGTGTGCGATGGTGTTTTGGAGACAGACAGACGGCGGCCCACCCTTGTGGTGGTAGACTTTAAATTATGCACCCCAGCATAACCTGCTTGGTACTCGAGAGTACTTTACTTTCACAAAGTTGACAACAGTGGAAATCGGCAGAATGATTGCCCGACGCTCGACCTTCGCTCTCGAACTTCTGGCGCTTGTGGCTCTCCTTCTCGCAGTGAAGGAGACCCAAGCATTCCGCCGTGGTGAGTACTGCTGAATTTCCTTGTGAAACCACGTTTGATTAAGCTGCACTGAACCTGGACGCCGCTCACAGCGCACCCACTCGCAGTCGCTCACGGGTTGTTTGCCTTTGCCACTCGTAGGCCTCCTGCAGCCAACATGCAAAGTCTCAGGGGTGAGTTACCGCAACAACAGTAATTGGGTACCTGCCACATTACATCTTGGGCTCCAGATCACCATGATGTATAGCTTCGTGGTGCGACTTTGCCGGCTCAGTCCCTACAGCCCCGCCCCTCCATCCTTCCCCGCGCTCCGTCTCAAATCATCACCCCGCACGCGGACCCTCGCCCTAATCCGCCGCCGCACACTCACGCTGCCACCACCCCCTCTTGGCCTTACCGCATCACGCGCACTGCCGCACAGCAACGCTGCTCGCTGTACGCGGCATCCGACTGCTGCGGTGACCTGCTGTGCACGATGCCGCTCGAGTGCACCTCTGTGGGCGACCGCTCCGAGTGCCAGCCCGAGTGCCGCAAGCAGAGTGAGTCTTGTCGCCGCCAGCGGTGCGGGTCTCTCACTGTGCGGCGCGGAACCCTCCCTGGAGTCTCCCCCCCTTTCCCGGGCCTCTCGCCGTCTGTGTGTCCTGCCTGCCTGCCTGTTGTACTTATGAGGGGCGTGACGTCCCGCGGCGCATGCACGGCCCGCCGCCACGTAGGTCGTCCCACGCCCCCGGGGGGACGATGCGGTCGGACACCCTCTTTGAGGGCCCCATGTTGGACAGGGCGTCTCAAGGATAGGTTGAATGTCGGGGGCCTCTAGGGGCCCGTCCTGGATCTGCTACGGGCGTATGTTGCGGCCTAGAGTCTGTTCCGGACAGTCTCTGGACATCAGTGGCTCTGATGATAAAGGTGTCTCACATACGGCACTCCTACCGTACCGGGGGTACGACAACAATCAGCTGGTTGCTTTCCTGAACAGCCAATCAGCGCCGTCGTGTACCTTGAGTCGCCGCATCCACGCCATGGAAGCCATCGAACGCGATGTGGTGTTGGGGACTGGAGCGCTGCGAGGATGTGTGGTGCCTGCCCTTGCCGATGCGATCGCATGTGGATCGTCCGTTGCTCATTGGCCACTGATCCCCAGCTGTGGCGGCCGCCGCCGCCGCTGCTGCCGCTGCTGCTGCTGCTACTGGTGCTACTGGTGCCGGTGCCGGTGCTACGTGGTTGCTTCCCCCCTCACCTTCTTTCCCGCACCTCCCGGTGGCCACCGCAGCCCTGGGCAACCTGACCCGCATCGAATACCCGTCGAGCTCTGGCACCACCCCCGGCTGGGAGGGCGGCAAGAAGAACAAGCCGGCTGTGGTGGTGATGCAGGAGTGGTGAGTGGCGGTTGTGGTGGTGGCGGGCGATAGCCGATGGGGGGGATGACTACATCGGCGGTTATCGGTTTGTTGCTCTTTGGCGGTTTCGCTGTCTTTATTGACGAAAAGGGGGGTGACGTCGATGTGTGGGTGTGCGTGCACCAGGGCCGTCGTCGCGGCAGTGGTGACTTGGTGACGGAGCGAGCTCATGGTATGCTTAACTGAATGTGTGCATCCATGGTTCTGAATTCGCAGGTGGGGTGTCAATGAGGCCATCAAGCAGACCGCCCTCCACATCGCGGAGCAGGGCTACCGGGTGCTCATCCCCGACCTCTACCGGGGCCGGGTGGCGGTGGAGCGCATGGAGGCCATCGGGGTGCGTGGGGGCGGGAGGGAGGGCAGGCGGGGTGGAGGGCGGGAGGGAGGGCGATTTTGCTGTCTTCATCGGTGAAAGAAGGGGCGACGCCGGGGTGGAGGGATTGGCGACTCGCGTGTATGGTCATAGCTCCTGGAGGGGCCCTGATTGGACCCTGGGGCCGCATGTCGACCTCTCCCCGCCGCCCTCACCCACGCAGCCCGTCCCTTCCCGTCCTAATGTCGTGCTGGTAACGGGCTGGAGGTGCTGTCGGGGCCCATTCCTTGCCCTTACCTCCGCCCCTTCTCGCCATGTCTTCCGCACCTGCTGACCTCCTTCCTGGCTGACTTCTCTCCGCGGCCCCCTTTCCCTCGCTTGCGACCGCAGCTCTCCAGCGACCTCAACTGGACCCGGGGGATCGACGACGTGGTCAAGGCAGTGGAGTACCTGCGGAGCACTGGTGGGTGACCCGGGGGAGGGGCGAGGGGGGCGGGTGGTTGCGAGGGACGTTTTCGAGGGGGACTGTTTGCGAGGGATTGTTGCGAGGGATTGCGGGCGTTGGCGGGGTTTCCGTGTGAGGGGCGAGGAGGAGGCGGTCAGGAACCTGCCGTACAGTGGATCCACTACCAAACACCGGCCGGGCTTCCTTCATGATCGGCCGCCTGGCCGCTCCCAGCTGGCGCGATACATACAGGGCCAAACACAAGCAACAGCGCATTCGCTGGCCTGCAGTGACGACAGGGGTTAATAGGGCCCACCTGAGCACGATACAGGGCCGCGTGATCCTGTAGGTGTGCGCCGCGCGCCACACCAGACACCGCGTCGATACCTACACAACCAAGATCACTCCCCTTAAACCCTGCCCTGTCCTCCTACCTGCTCGTTGTGCCCCCCCCGGCCCCCAGGCTCCAAGAAGGTGGCCATCATCGGGTTCTGCCAGGGCGGCGGCATGGCGATGTGCGGCGCGCAGTTCGCGCGGGTGGATGCGGCCGCGCCCTTCTACGGCATCCCCTCCAACTTCACCGGTTGCAACGTGAGCGAGGCGCGCGGGGTCAGGGGTCAGGGGAGGATGGCCATGCGACGGGGAACGCGGGGGACGGGGGACAGGTGACACGGCCAGGGGGGAGGGGCAGGGACAGAGGAGGGACAGGGGACAGGGTACAAGGGACGTAAAGATGAGCCCTGGACGATCCGCTGGGTGGGGGTGGGGGAGGCGGTGGGTACAGGGGTCAGTGAGGGGGGTCAGGGTGCGGGTCCTGGATGGGGTGTCCAGCGAAGGGCCCTCCGCAGGCTGGACCCCGTAGGCAAATCCGGGCGGACAGTGCGGCTGTCCCTTGAATGCCTCACACTGGTTTCCTTTGGTGTTTTGGGGTTTTGAGGTTGTGAATGTACGGTGAGCGGGCTGCGCGGCCCGACCCGACCCGGCCCGACCGCGACCCCTCGCCTTCCCGCCTTCCCGCCTTCCCCCCTCGCAGCCGACCCGCATCCCTCACACGGTTCCGCTGCAAGCCCACTTCGGCACCAACGACACCTCCTTCCCGGTCACCACCCGCGTGGTACCCCTGGTGAACGCCATGAAGGCCGCCGGCGTCAACATCAAACTCAACCTGTGAGTACGACAGTACGACTATCGTACATTAGTAGGCCAACAATACAGAGTGAGTCCTTGGTATCTGAGGAGGCGCCGGGCAGCGCTGGGCTGCTGCGGATGCGTGCGGGGTGGAACGCGCACGTCCTGCACCTCCCCAACACTAACCCAAGTCCAGTATCATATCGTGTGTCGGAACCCGACCCGCATCCCCCCAAACCCGGACCGCCGCGGCGCCCCTCCCCTCAATTACCTCAGCTACGAGGGCCTGCCGCACGCCTTCTTCAACGCCATCACGCCCGCCGGCCGCCGGCTCATGTCAGGTGGGTCCCCGTGCCGCCATCATGCGACCGCGGTCGGGGACGTGGCAGGGACCCGTCCGCGCCTGTGTGGTCGACCGCGGTGCTCCCCGCGCTGCATGGCATATCAGGATATCATGGGATGGGGAGGGGACCTGCATGTTGATGTCTCCCGCTTTCGTGTGTCTCGGCATCATTCCCAGGTCCCTGCTCCTTCTGCGCGAGCTGCCACCACCACCACCACCCCAGCGCCCCTCCTCTCCACCTAGAGCCTGCGCCCCTGCCCCGCCCCTGACTTACGGCTTCCCCTGCCCCGGGCGGGGCATCGTGCGTGCCGGCCCCGTCCGGCCCTCGATGGTTGACGATGGCCTGCTGACGTGACTTGACCTGCTGCCCGGCCCCACCCGGCAGGCGGCGACCCCAAGTACGTCTTCCCCAACGAGACGCTGGTGACGCTGTCCTTCAGCCGCCTGACCAACTTCCTGCGCCTCACCATCCGCCACTGAGCGGACAGCGGGTCCCAGGGAGGGGCCGGGGGAGGCGGGGAGGGGCCGGGGGAGGCGGGGAGGGGCCGCCGGGTGCGGCACGGCGAACCAGCCAGCGGCGGAGGGTGGCTGGTCAAAGCACACCCAAGCACAACATTGCCTGTGAGCCTGTAGAGGTACACCCCGACGTCCGGCCCGACGTAAGGCCCGAATGGGGGCCCGACGTATGGCCCGACGCAGGGCCCGAGTGTCAGTACTCGTGGAGGAACTCAATGGCGGTCCCGCCGGCTCATCCTGCGCCGTCCGGCTGAGCCAAGCCACCGAGGTGACCACCCGTGTCCTATCTATGCGTTACACATGCGGGACAAGTGTCCGCGGAATGTTTGCGGGAGGGACGAGGCGGGGAGCGGAGAGAGGGCGACAGGAGGATTACTGACTCCCCAATCGATGACGTGATCCGATGACGTAATGTACTGCGTGTACTGCTAATCGGCTGGGTCCGCTCGTGTCCTGCCTAGTTCCAGCTTACGCTGGACATCGCAACAAGGTCTGTGAGAGAGAGGGAGAGAGAGAGGGAGAGAGCGAGAGGGAGAGAGCTATGTCCTTGAGGGTTAATGAAGGAGCGAGGGAAAGGGCATTGGAACAATAATGTAGGGGTACGGCGATAGGTACGGCAGCTGCCCCTGGGACTACGTTCCTTGCCGCAATGAAAGCATGCCAGCGCGACCTGCGTTCCTTCTGCAATACGCGTTTTAGTGGTCGGCTGGGTTTGCACGAACCCAACCCGAAAGCAAGCGCAATCTCATTCCTACGACCGATGTTTTTTGGGGGCGGGCGCCGCATGGTGTGGGCCCCGTCCGGTGTCCCCAAGGGGCCGACTGATGCGGTGATACAAGCACGGCCAGGGCCGAGCAGGAGGCGCCATGCTGGGGAGGCCCCGACGCGTGGCCTTGGGTGCGTGCTGCGGCTCAGCGCTTTGGGCACGTCGCTCGGAAGCCTGGCGGGGGTCCACGTCACGCCGGTCGAGGGCCGTGGATGCACAACCGGCCGCAGTCGTCATTTTGTCCGCATTCTTCTAGGAGCCCTTAGTGTGGCATCCGGGTGTGCGTGTGTGTAACGCGTGGGTGGCGCATGCGATGACCTGGAGCCCGTTGAGTCGTCCATGAAGTCCATGATTGTCGCATACCGTATGAACACGAGCATGGGGTCTCGGACACTCGGAGCTGTAACCGTCACCACAACGAACAGAACCCCATCGCCCGCGGCGGGCCGGCACCCGAAGAGGTGTCGTACATGTAACGGTACCCAAGTCATTCATGTCCATGCGCTGGCCCCGGGCTCCCTTGTGGCCCCACGGACGAGGACCCCAAAGAAATCGCGGCCCCCCAGTGCCGATACAACGCCCCCTTTTGTCCTCCGCTGAACATCTCAGCGCCGTGCGGCCCCGCACTCGCCCGTCCGCAATGTAAACCGCGGCAAGCCGCACCGCACACAGCGCCCCCCTCCTTTATTGCATCCGCAGTCCGATGCACGGGAGTACCTGACATGGCTGCACAGGGAGCGGTGCCTGGCTGTTGTATGTTTAAGGTAAGTCCGTACGGATGTGGTAGTAAGAACTACCGGTAAAGGGGACTGCTCACATGGCCCAGACGTACAGCTGCGTCCGCGTTGTCCGCCACGGCGAGCCGCACGGCACACGGCCCCGGCTCTCCCGCGCGCATACGGCAGTCCCCCGCAAGCTTGCACAGCCGCACACACCCATCCGGATAGGACTGTGCAACGGGACTGTGCCTCAGGACTGTGCCACAGGGCGCGCCGCTGGCTTTCGGTCGACTGCGGCTAAAGCTCATACCGTACAAAAGACCCGGTCGTACATGCAGTGCACGTAGTGAACACGATTCATCAGCAAGGCGCCTAATGAACGCGAGTCAGTACGGCAGGCCAGCGTGCGGCCGCAGTAGTGTAGGACTTGACCCGGGCGCCTGCCATTGCCATACCGTAGGACATGGGGAAGGGGACCCAACGGACCCGCCGAACAACGGCTTCACACGTCGTATGACCCCACCTGAAACACTGAAGAGTGAAGACGAACTACGGGTTTTAGGCGGGGCCCTGCGCTGTGTGGGTTCGTCGTTCATTGTGTGTGGGTGCGTGGCGTCGGTCCTGTACTCTGCGCCGTTCACCCAGCACGCCCAGCACCGCTAGTCATGTGCGCTATTGGTCTGAGATTGTTCATGAAAATTGTAACATAGGCACTTCGCAAGGCTTTGCCTAAGCGGATATTCAGTACTATTATAGCCTGCCTGCCCTGGCCTGCCAGAAGGTTGCAAGCAATGTCCTGGCCAACTACATGCGTAGGTCACCGGCCACAGGGCAGTGTACATGGGACGCTCTCCGGCAGAGTACCGTATGTTTTGATGCACAGTGCGTCGGGCCGAAATACCCTCAGGCATTCAGGCGTTCGAAGTCTCCCGTTTTGCACATCGAAGGGCATGCCAGGAAACTGAATAAGCTTCATCGTGAGAGTCGGCAGCGTCGGCAATCTATGTCGGCAGGAGCTGTCGGACGTTGGTCGAACAACCGAAAATACGGCATGACGAAAGCGCCCAGCGTGACCTGGTTTGCCGTTATTGTCCACTAGTTGGGTGCATAGGCTTGGATGCTTTGGTCAGTATTCGTGCCACTTTGGCGGTCTGCCTGCTGTCGGAGCTACTAACACTGCTCGGTTTACACACCGTTGAACCATGCAAATAACTTGAATCAGATTGCTTCTTTCCACAATTTCTAAATGTATCAAAATCTTTATGGGTATGGAGGCGGACATGGGGGACCACCACTTCCTCAAGGTAACATATGCCAGAAAGAAAATGGGTTATTTCGAGCTTAATTGCTGGACCATGGCTTGCACATGACGCAAACATGAGACCCAGCGACCCACGAACGTCGTGCCAAATTTGTCGTGAACAACAACCTCAACAATATATTGTTTCCCTGTACCGCTTCTTCCTTGCATGTTATGCCACGCTTCGCATGGAACGGTGACCAAACGGCCGCAGGTGCCCCACCTACAGGACTGCCCATGAGCTATCAGCCGGCCGCACCCTATGGCCAGCACGCTCCACCGTTCGGGCAATCAGCGCCCTACGGACAGCTCTCCGCGTACAGCCACGCCTACCCGCAGCAGCAACTGCACGGCGGGTACCGGCAACCGCCGGGAGCCCCAGGAGCCCCCCACCCTGGCGCCTCGCGGGGGCCCCCGCCGCAGCCCCCCCTGCCGGCCGAGCCGGGCCCCCGACGCGACCCGCGCGACTCGGGCCACACCTCTGCTGACAGTGACCGTGCGGAGGACAGACGGCGACGGCCCTTCACCGAGGCCCCGGCGGGGCAGCAGGGCCCGATGTACGGCGGCAGCGGTGGCGCATACAAGCGGCAGGCCATCGGCGGGCTCGGCGGACCGCACGAGGGCCAGCCGCGAGGCGCTGCTGCTGCTGCTGCTGCTGCTGCCGGCGAGGACTTCGGTCGGGACGGGGCCCGCGACCGGCACCGCGATGGCAACACGCAATCGGACGCTGCCGCGCCTCGCGCCCGTCAGCGGTGGGAGCCGCGGGAAGCACCGGAGGCGGGCGTAGCGGGCGGCGGAGCTGGACATGGGCATGGCAGGGGCTGGTCGGGAGGAGGGAACCCAAACGACCCCTGGCGGGGGAACGGCGGCGGGGTCGGGGAGGTTGGTCGTGGCAGTGGCGCAGCGGATGGCGGGCAGCGGGGGCAGTATCAACCTCAGCCACGGCCGGCTGGCGGTGGCGGCGGCGGTGGCGGCCCGCCGCTGCCCCAGCACGACCCTACACCCCAACAGCTTCAGCATCCCGCGTATCAGCATCAGCAGCCGCAACAACCCCAATCCCAGTACCACCACCACCAACAACAACAACAACAACAACAACAGCAACAAGAAAAACAACAACAGCAACAACAACAGCAGCAACAGCAACAGCAACAACTACGTGACCATAGAGAAGAGCAACAACGGCAGCCACAAAATGACATGGGGCGGAGTGGTGTAGGCAATCTTAGCCAGCAACGCTGGCAGCCACCGTTGCCACAACAACAGCAACAACAGCAGCAGCAGCAGCATGCCGGCGGCGGCGGTCCGGTGATGGCACCGGCCAGCGGGGCGTCAGGGCCCCCACAAGGCGCGGCGAATCCCGGTCGGGGGCCGCGGCAGCAGCGCCGGCTGTACGCCGTGCTCAGCCGCAACATCGTCGACATGGTGCAGCAGCTGACGCCCTCGCCAGCAGAGGTCAGGGAGAAGGAGCAGGTGAGGGATAGGAGGGACCGCCATATGTGCCGTATTTGCCGTACAACACACGCCATGTGCCGCACGGCCGGGCGGATGGCATCGCGTGTGGCCGTCGGTCAGCGCGAGACGGCGCCCCCGGGGGTAATGTACGACAGCTTGGGGGACCTGTTGACGGACTGCCGCACAGACCGCACCTCTGCACCCGCCATCGCCAACCGCACCCACCCACCCACCCACCCAGCCACCCACGCCGCGCCCGCATCCCCCCGCCAGGTGCTTCAGCTCGTCCGTCAGGCAGCCCAGGCGGCGTTCCCCGAGTACAGGGCGTCGCTGCGGGCGGAGCCGTTCGGCAGCTACATGTACGGCACCTGCAGGGAGGGAGGGCCGTGAAAGGGAGGGGGCACCTGCAGGGAGGGAGGGCCGTGAAAGGGAGGGGGCACCTGCAGGGAGGGAGGGCCGTGAAAGGGAGGGGGCACCTGCAGGGAGGGCGGCGGTTTTTCCGCCGTGCCGGGGCGTGTCGGTGCCCCGCCGTGTGTGTTTGGCCTGGGCGTGGGCGTGTGTTGAGCGCCGGGGTCCCGAATCGGTAGGGAGTCGACTTGTCATGTACTCCCCTGTCCCTGGCCCCCTGCCCCCGGGTGGGTCGTGGTGCCGCCGTGCACGCGTTGGCCACCCCTGCGGCCGCTTGCTGCAGGTGCGGCCTGGGCACCAAGAACTCGGACATCGATGTTGTGCTCGTGGGGTTGGCGGAGCCGTCACCCTTCCTGGGCTTCTACGACAAGGGCGAGCGGCCGCGGGTGCGGTGCGGTGCGGTGCCGGCCCTGGGGGGATAAATTGAAAGAAATCCAGAAAAACCCCGGGCACACCCAGAAAGCCTGGGGGAAAAGGCGGCGGTCGGGGACCGGGGGAGGGCAGCGCAAGTGGGTAGACAGCGCGGCGGCATGGGAAGGGGTTGGGCAACAGGGCGAGGGCGAGGTGGAAAGCGGCAAGGAGCAGCGGGGGCTGCCTCCTGGGATCCTGGGACACCCTGGGTGCGTGCGGCCTGCGTTCGCTGCGCGGCTCTTAGGCTGGGGCCAACACCTGGCGCCGCCGTGCAATTACACGTGACGCGGCCCCCCACAAGCCGGCCGGCCCACGTCCGGCCGCCCACCGGGCCCCCGCCCGGCGACTTGGGGGCCCCCCCCTCTATGAGCTCCTCGCCGGCCCTCAAAATCATTCCGCCGGGCTGGTTCTGGGCTGCTGTTTCGCTGTAGCCCCCTGTCCGCCACTCCTTCACCCTCACCCTCACCCTCACCTTCACCTTCACCCTCACCCTCACCTATCGTCCCCGGGGCTCCCCGCGAATCGCCGCTTCCTGGGCCACCCGCACCCCGCCTCCTCCCAGGTCGCTCATCAACCATACCCCCTCCTCCCCACACCCTCCCCATTCAGCTGAAGGTTTGATTTTTTTATTCTTTGAATCTTTTCCCTTAAACTGAAACCTCCGTCCGCAACCCCACATGGGCCCCCCAGATCGCGCGGCTGCTGGACCGCCTGACGCCGCACCTGCGCACCCAGCTGCGGATCTCCAAGCTGGTGCCCATCCGACACGCCCGGGTGCCCATCCTCAAGATCACGACCTCCGGCGGCGTCTCCGTGGACATCTCCATCGCGGGCTTGAGCGGACCGCAGGCGGCGGCCTTCATCCGCCAGCAGGTGCGGGCGGGGGGGGCGACCCGCGGGTCGGGGCGGGGGCAGCGTGACGCCGCGGGGCGGCGCGTCCGGGGGGCCACGGAAGGGGGGCGGCGGAGGGGGAGGGCCGTGCGGGGCGGGGAGGGGAGGCGTCTGCTGCCCCCGGCCGGCCGTGTTTCACTTGAAGTGTGTGCGGGGCTCCTGCTGCCCGGCTGCTGCCCCACGCACCGGCCATGCGCGCCCATCCCCAACGTCCCCCGGGCTATCCCGCCGTCGCCTCCCGCCCCCGACCAGGTGTCCGCCTTCCCCGCGCTGCGGCCGCTGGTGCTGGTGCTCAAGAGCTACATGCGCGAACTGGACCTGGGCGAGGTGGTCAAGGGGGGGCTCAGCAGCTACGGCCTCACCTACATGGTCTTGGCGCACCTCATGGTGGGTGGGTGTCCCATGGGTCGGTGTCGGTGCGGCGGCGGCGGCAGTGGGTTTGGGTGGTGGGGGTATGGGCCGGCAGCGAGGAAGGGGCGGTGTGCAGGGCTGCGGTGACAAGAAAGGAAGAACACGAACTATACAAAGCGCGACCGGAGTATACCTGCGGCACCGGCGTGTGATGCAGGGGTTGCTGGGATGCCGAAGCTGGGGGTATCTGAAGGCGGGGCGGCTGATTTCCTTGGTCCCCGATGTGATGAACCGCAGGGAGGGCCCGGAGGGAAGCAGCAGGGCCCAGACCCGAACCGGTCCGCACGCGTACTTGCAGGCACACTCTTCGCGCCGCTTGTACGATAGCGCCGGTTGTACGGCAGCCTGACGATACCGCTGTCGCCCCGCGTAGTACAAGGAAGGTCTGCCAGTACGCAACATCGCGAGGCGGGGCGAGTGGAAGGGAGGAAGCTCTGAGCCTCCGCCTAAGCGGTGAAACAAACAGCGCGTGAACCGCACAACCCGCGGCCAGCCGTACCGAAAACCGCTTCCGACCGAGCACAGAGAAGAGTGCTTACTGGCCTGCAAACACGAAACCGCAGTGAACGGCGCCCCGAAATGAGGTTGCCATCGACCCGGGCTGGGGGGGAGGGCGGCAACCCCCAGGGCACAGAAGGCAGCACCAGCAAGCGCGCGGGGAGCACAGGAAAGAAAGACCTGAACGGCAAGCGATGGGCCTGCATCGCTTCGTGCGGCATGCCGGTGGTGGCATCGAGGAAGGTTGCGGGCCGCAGCCGGCGGATGCACACGACCAGGTGGGGCGGGAAGGCCGAGGCAGGCCGGGGCGCGCAGAGCGGGCGGGTTGCGCCACCCGAAAGAAGTTGAGCCCGAGGCTGGTGGACGGAGAAGAAAAACGGAGGCGGCGCGCGGGGGGCTGCGGTCCACCGGGGGTTGGGGCAGCAGGTGGGTCCTTGGATGGACGCCGCCTGCAGACAGGTGTCTCCCAGCGGCCCATCGCGCGGACGGAGACCTCACCCGGCTGGCTGCGGTGTCCCGCAATCCTTGAGGGTCGAGTTCTCCAGTACTAGAACTCTCGTAAAACAGCACAGGAGCGAGCAGGGCAGTGCAGCGCTGCGCTGCGCACACACCCTCTTCGGGCGCTCGGGGTGACAAGCTTGCCGCCCGGAGTCACGCGCACGGCAGAGACATTCCTACCGAATCGCGGCGCCCCCTCACTTGGCCCCAGTGCCCACCTTTCTCACCTGCTCTCCGCGTCCGGCCGGATGGTGCGGTGCGGTGCGGTGCAGGAGGAGCAGCGCCGCGGCTCCGACACCACCGACCTTGGGGCGCTGCTGCACTCGCTGCTGCGGCGCTACGGCCGCTCGTTCGACGTGGCGACCATGGCCGTGTCGGTGGGGCACGGCGGGCTGGTGCCGCGCAACGTGCTGTCGTGCGCCAACGCGGGCCACGAGGACCGCATCACCACCATCGACCCCCTCACCGGTGCGCACGCGTTGGGAACTGTTGGGCACTGCTACGCCCATTGCGTATCACGCACGCCCGGCCGTGCCTGCCTACGAACACGCACCCCGCGGGCGGTTATGGGTGGGCTTCGCATTAAACACGCCCCGCGCAATGCAGTTTAGCTGGTGAGCTGTATCATGCGCCCTGGTGGTTTGGCCGGGTTTACCGCTACACATACACACACAGTAATTTTTTCCTCGCAGGTTCTATGGTAAGTATATTGCCACATGGGATCGGGCGGGCGGGCGGGTTGCAATTCTAAACACACAGTAATTGTACACGCATATACGGGCAAACTATTGGGCGCCACTCGGCCCCTCGCATGTCACCCATGTTCTGCCTGCCTAAGCAACACACACATTGGTTTGAGTCGGGCGGGTCCCTTCTCTAAACACACACGCGTATACGGGCGGGTTGCTTTTCTAAACACGCACACACACATACGGTTTTCGGTAATTCGGGCGGGTTTCGGGTATCCTCTGTTTCCATCGCCACCATCGGCTACCGCGCTGGACTTCACTTCTCGCGGCTCAGTTCTCTTTTACACACACATACACGTATACTCCCAGCTCAGTTTCTTTTTTCGCATCTGCTCCCATCACCTGTGTCGCTTGTCAAGCTGTGACTCCACGGTTCTCGCGGCTCAGTTTTTTTATACCGTACACATGCCGTACATGCCGTACACACACACGCACGCACGCAGGCCGCAACGTGACGGAGGGCACCTTCCGGAGCGGCGAGGTGCTGGAGGCGTTCGCGAGGGCCGACGCGTACCTGGGGGCCTGGGCGGCGCGGCGGGACGAGGACGTGCCGCCGGACGCGGACATCCTGGCGCCGTTGGTGTCCGCCGTGCCGGATGAGGAGGACGAGGAGTACGTGGAGGAGTACGTGCCGCGCGCGACGGAGGGCGCACAGCTGGGCAAGCGCGGCCGGTCGCAGGAGTTGCGTCGGGAGCAGTAGCGAGAGCGGTGGCAGCAACTGTAGCAACCAGCAGCAACAGAAGCAACCAGCAGCAGCAGCAGCAGCAGCAGTCGCAGCGGCGGGGGGCGGTGGAATCAAAAGCGGGCTTGGCTGGAAGCACTGGTTGGAAAGGGTAGGCTGCTTGGGCGGGTGGCCGTGTGGTGGAGTGGGACGTCGTTGGGAGTGGTTGGGGGTGCTCTTGGGGCGGGTTGGCCCAATGGGCGCTGGATGTTGAGGGAGAACCGGTGTCTGCAAGCTTTACGAAAGTTGGGCAGCGAAGGCAGCGACGCAGCCGCGGTATCACCGGGGGCGCCATGCAAATGAAACCCTAGAGTGGGCAGCAGGGAATCCAATCCCAACCAGCAAAGCAGGCGGCTGCATGCCGACTTGCGTTGAGTAGCACCGGATATGGCATGCACGGAGAATTGGAGATGGATCGCCCGGTCGGGGCTCAGGGTCCACCTTGTAACGGTTGCAAAAAGGAGGTGCGGTAGGTAGGTAGGCTGCCGACTGGAGCTCAGGATGTGGAGGAGCGACGGCGGCGCGTCGGGTCCCGGGTCAGCGCCTGGGGACGGATGGATGGATGGATGGATGGATGGGTGCGGCGACGACGGCCCAACTCCGGGTGCTGGCTGGCCATGTTCGTCATCGGGGGTGGCTGTGAACATTTAATCATCGCACCCTGCCAAGAGTGCGCATGAACGCGGAGACGCAGGCAGAATACTTGGCAGGACAAGGTCAGGTTACGGTACTTGCTGGGACCAAGTGAGTGCGTGTGTGTTTAGAAAAGAAGCCCACCCGACCGAACCCAGGTGCAGATATACTTACCACATAACCTGCAAGAAAGTACTTACCACATGTAGCTGCGGGTCGGGATACGGGTTCACCTTGTAACGGTTACATTACATGTCGGTGCGTGTGTGTCTAACAACGGGCTGCGTCGCTCAGCTGTCTTCCCTGGTGTGGTCCCGGTCAAGCACTGGCGCGGTTTGAGGCTCAAACGTGCGAAAACAGGCAGCCTTCGTTGCGGGTTGTGGCGGTCGTGGGTGTGCGCCGCGAGTGCCGCAGGCGTGAACGCACGCGGTGACGTACCGCGTGCAAAGGACTGATGCTGCAGCGGTCTGGGGTTGGACATCTGCATGATTTAGCTGCATGCGCCCCAGGCATGCGAGTGCAGGTTAGCATCATCATGTGTTTTGCCGTACGGTAGTACCATTACTACTGTCTGAATGTGTAACCTCATCATAATCTTGACGCGTTCGGCTGTTTTGATGGATATGGACCAAACAGATCTGCGATGAGTTCTTTCTATGCTTCTTGGTAGGCTCCTGTTTTGTTGAAAACTTTCATTTGGACATGATCCACAGAACTTTCCCTACCAAACGTTAAACGTTATGGAAACGTAGTTGACAATGACGGTCGAGGAAACTGCAGTTGTGACCGCGACTGGGGATTCCAGTCTATTGTTAGGTCGGGCAGGGTGCCCAGTTTGGCTAAATCCGGAGCGCTTTCTTGCACCAGATTTCAATGCGGACGCGTGCGTGGCGGACTTGCGACGCTATGTAAGTCGATGGCAGTATCAAGTACAGGATCGACCCGTTGCTGTGCTCTTCCTGGGAAAGGTTTCGGTTTGTATATGTCTCAACCAGCGTCAAGTTGTGGGACATTTTGAATGTTCACCAGAAGCTTGAGGTGTTGCAATCGGTGGCATTAACTTCCAGGTTCCGCTGGCGACCCTCCAAAACGAGTTGAGCGGCTACCTGGCGACGTTGAAAACAAAGGTGAGAACAAGCAAATTTCGGTGGCAGACGTGCAACAGTCTCCAAACCTATCCGCCACCCTGTACTTGCAGCTCGTCGAGGTGATCAACGAGGACTACGCCGATTATGTCGGCCTCAGCGGACGCCTGGCTAATGTCGAGGGCTCGGTGGTGCGCATGCGGAAGCCCTTGCTGGACCTGCGGGTGGGTCCCCCTCCCGCCTGCGGTTGCTCCTGGTGTGTCTGCAGAACCGGAGGGCGCCTGCAGGGCCCGTCATTCCATCCTCCTAGACACACACATCGTGACACCGGCAGGGAAGGGACAGGAACTCCTGCCCGGCTGGCTGTTCCCAAGTCGATCCTTGCGGCGTACGGGTGTTGGCTGACACCCTCATACCCTTCTTCCGCCGCGCCTCGGCGTGGAAGAGCGGACCTGGTGCCAATCTCAGGGTGGCCGCTGCCAAATTGACGCCGCTGCCGGCATGTCCGGATGCCCCGTCCCTCGCGTCCCCCAGGACAAGCTGCACGCAGTGCAAGAGGCCGTCCGCTCCGAGCTCAATTCCCTGAATCAGGTGGGACGTTTCGCAAGATGGGGTCACTGCCAGAGGGGGCCGGGGGGAGTGCAGATCATTCAAAAGCTGGATTCAGCTATGTCGCGTCTCAGCTATGTCGCGTCGATTCCTCGTAGCCTCCTGTCGACTTCCTGCTTTGCGGCTTCCCGAGTGCCCGAGTGCCGGAGCGCCCGCTCTTTTCCGTCCCGTCCCGTTTCCTTCCCGTCGAATCCCGTCCCGTTTTCGTCCCGTCCCGTCCCGCAGGGGCTCCGCAAGCGGAAGGAGGTTGCGACGCAGCGGGCGCTGCTGGAGCTGATCTTGGAGGTGTCCCATGTGGCCGCCAAGGTGGGGACCTGGGTGTGGCGTGTGGGTGTCCCACCGGGCCATACCGGACCAGGATTGTAGGTGCAGGGGCTGGCTCATCAGACGGGGCTGGCTCTCGACAGCATTACCCGACACCGGGTTGCGTTACGGTAGTTGAGGGAATTTCCGTTGCCTGCAAGAGCCAAGCCCCGAAGCGCTACCACTGCCGGGCCGGGGGCTGCAGCCGTGATGTCGCTTGAGCGGCCTCCCGCGACGGCGGCGCTCGGACTTGCGGCGGCGTCTGCCTGGGCGGCGCGGTGGAGATGCCGACGCGTGGCACCGCTGTGGCGGCGACCCGCGGTGGCAGATGTGGGCCAGGACGTTGCCCACGGAGGGTTGCCACTGCGGGTCACCTAACCGAGTCCCCCATCGCCAGGCCCGGGCCTCCGCGGGGGCATCGCAGAGTCCCCCGCAAAACCGTCGCTCTGGCAGCAGCACAGTTTGAAAATGTCTACCAATTTTCCTATACCCCCGCAAAGCCGTCGCTCTGGCAGCAACACAGTTTGAAAATGTCTACCAATTTTCCTAAACCCCCGCAATACCCTCGTGACGCGTAACCCGTGCTGCCAACCCAAGGTGGATAAGCTCTTGGAGGAGCTGGCGGCTTCTGACGGGACCAGCCGGCCCGGCGCGGGCGCAGCAGCGGGTGGCAACCCCGCCGTGGCAGCACTGACCGCAGCGGCCGCCGCAGACGATATGGTGCGTCCGTCGTCGCCGGCGCCAGGCGGCGGCCCGGCCTCCGCATCTGGGTCGGAGACCAGTAACGCCGAGCTGCTGGCGCAGTGCCGGTTGCTGGAGCGTGTGGCGGCGGAGGTCAGCCGGCTGGCGTTCCTGGCTAACAAGGGCAAGGTGCGTGGGCTGGCGGGAAGGGACGCGGGGCCTGGAGTGGGGCCCCTGGGGCGCTCAGGGCGGTCGCGGTGAAACCGGGGAATGGGATGTGGGCTGCCACGGGAAGTGGGTTGCGAGACTGCGATGTGTGGAGGCAAGGTGTGGGTTGCCTTGAAGTGGTGGGTTGCATACCATGTTGCGGGCTGCGTTGAAATGTGTGTGTGTGTGTGTGTCGTTGAAAGAATCGTGTTGGAGGAAGAGATGCTTCGGTGCATTGATGCTCTCCCTCCCAGGACCTCGCCTTCGTGCGCTCCCTGGAGCCGCGCATCGCCGCCCACCGCGCCGCACTGCGGGGCCGCCTCTCGACCGCGCTGGCGCTGGCCCTGGCGCCGGCGCCCGGCGCGGCCGCGGGCGCAGGTCCTCGCAGCTCCACTGCAGCGCTCCACGCGCTGCACGCCGCGGCGGACCTGGGCGAGGCCGCGACCGCGGAGGGCGTGGTGCGGTCGGTGGTGGTGGCGCCGCTGGTGGAGCGATTGGTGGGCGAGCACAAGGCGCAAGGGTGAGTGGGCGGTGGCAGCCAGGGCTGGCGGAGTCAACGCGGCGTTGGAGAGGGCATGCTGGACCGGGCATGCTAGATGTTAAGAGGTTAAGAGGTTGCCGGAGAGTTGTCGGACGCGAGTCGCTACTTCTAGTATCTTTTTGTTGCATTCTTTCTCTATGCTCATCGGTTACTTCGCCGATTACTGACTACACGTATACTGATGTGCACCTGCCTATGCTCGTCTCTCTGGTGCATCCTTTTCTTCTAGATCAGTCTACGTTTGTATTCGCACACACAGCAGCAGCCGGGCGGGTTGACTTGTGCCGGGCCATGCGCGTTGCCTTGGATTTTAGGCTTCCATTCGTACCAGGAGTGCTGGCCACTTGCCGGCTTGGTAGCAGCTTTTTGGGTTCAACCCATACCTCTCGTTTCGTCAGTACTACGACACTCCGTACGTCGTTAGACTTCCAGTGCTTACACAAACCTGCGACGATTATTTCCATCCGAGTCGGCGGCTGTCCGGCTCTTTCTATCGCGACATCGGTGGTTCTCGGTTTGGTGCTGTTCTGCGAATCCGCTGTCTTAATGTTCATGTAGTAGTAGTACCGTTACAGTGTGGATAGGCTTCCGGGCCCTGTCTAAGGGTTTATGTCGCGGTTTTATATGATGCTAATGTTCATGAGGGGGCGTGTTGGCGTTGGGGACACGTCGACAGGTTCTGTATCTCAAGGGGCTAGTGCGCTTTCTGGCGCAATCCGCTGCGGGGCCCGGGGGGGACACGCTCGCGGAAATAATGCTTCCTGTCCAGGCTACCTTTTCAACGGACTGCTCCCCGGACCCGTGCCGTACTCATTGTCGCCGTACGGTGTCCGCCCGGTGTTCCAAATCCTGCCCAGGCACTCGTCCGTGTCACTGGGGGCCACTGGTTCCGGAGCGGGCTCCGGACTGGCGGCCCTGCTGGCGTCCATCCTGTCGGCTGTCCGGTGGCATCTGGGTCCCCTGCTGGACGCCAGTCTGACCCCTGGGTCGGCGCTGCGCTCCATCGATCTGCTGTCGAATGCCGTACTGGACGAGGTGCAGGGCGCTCTGGCGGCGGCGATGCCGGGTAAGGACCTGGACCTGTGACGACGACGGGGGTGGGGAGTGGGCGAGGGGTCCAGTCCGGAAGAAAGATGCTTGTTGGGAGGGCGGGCGGGCCCGGTGATCAGACGGTTTTCTTTCGGTTTTCGGTTCCGCAGGAGGAACAGCGGGAGGAGGACCTGATCCAGCATGATGTCTTCGTGTGGTGTGGAGGTGACAACGATAAACAAGCCCAGAACGTGGGGGCCTAGGGTGGAGCGTGGATGGAATTATGCTTCTCATACGTGGGCAGGCGTTACAGTTCAGAGTATATATCAATCAGAAGTGCGCGCATTGGGCACGGGGTGTGTCAGGGCGTGAATGTTGTGACGGCCTCGTCAGCACACTGTGCCGGACACAGCGCGTCTTCCGGCTGTCAACGTGGTACTGCCACCCGCCCCCGGCACACAGGTATCTTCTCCCCCGGCGTGCCGCCCGCCTTCCACGCCAACTACCTGGCCACCCTGGCGTGGCTGCAGCAGCTGGAGGGGATGTGTGCGACCCGTGGGTCAGTGGAGCGCCTGCGGACGTCCGCAGCGTACGCCAGCCTCATGCGGCGCTGGAACACGTCGGTGTACTTCTCGCTGCTGTACCAGGAGATCGCGGGCGAGCTGGAGGACGCGTTGTCAAGCGACAAGCTGGAGCACGTGGCGGCGGCGGCGGCGGCGGGCGGCGGCGGCGCGGTGTTCCCGGGCGCAGCGGCGCCGCAGCTCGCGGCGACGGCGGCGCTGCTGCGCTGCCTGCGTCGGGGCGTCAGCCCCGAGGTGGTGCTGCCGCCCCTCACGGACCGCTTCCTCCGCCTGACGCTCCAACTGGCGCAGCGGTATGCAACGTGGGTGGCAGCAGCGGCGGCCGCGCGGCGGGAAGGGCCGGCGCCGGCGCCGCCGGCGCAAGCGCAGACGCCGCCGCCTGGCCCCGGCACGGGCGCGGGCGGCGGCGGCAGTCCGGCGTCCTCGGGCGCTGGGCCCAGCGGCCCAGCCGCCTGGGCGCCCACCTTGCCCCCGGATGAGCTGTTCTCAGTGGTGTACGACACCGAGGCGGTGGGTTTGGGTTTGTGTTGGGTCGGGCCATCCCAGCGCTGGTGGCGCCTGGGTGTCTCTGTGCAGCCTGAGGCTGTGTGTGTGACGAGGGCTGGTCGGCCAGGGCAGGCAGGCATGTTGGCCACAAATGTTTTCCAGTGAAGAATGCCCCGCCCTCGGACCCCCATCATCGTTCGGGCCCTCGGTTAATTAATGAGGAGGAGGACGAGGAGGAGGAGGAGGAGGTCGAAGAGGGGAAGGAAGAGGAGTTCTGGGTTGACTGATGGCTGCTTGCCGCGCCCATGCGCAGGTCCACGGGGCACTGTTGGAACCCGTCACGTCGGCATTCTTGGAGCTCATGCCGCCGCCACCCTCACAGCCCCAACTGCCCGCTGACGGCGCCGGCCCACCGGCAGAGCAACAGCCCGCGGCCGACGGCAGCGGCGTCCCCGCCGCCACCCCAGCCGTCGCGCAGGCGCCCACCGTCGCGCAGGCGGTGCGCGGCGCGCTGGCGGAGGCGGCGACTGCCGTACAGTCCAGCGGCCGCGGTCTGGCGGCGGTGGTCACGGATGAGGTGGTGGAGCGGTGTGTGACGGTGGTACGGCAGCTGAAGGGCATCACGGCCACGTACCGCATGACGACCAAGGCGCCGCCCGTGCGCGCCAGCCACTACGTGTTGGGCGTGCTTATGCCGCTGCGACAGCTTCTGGACGCGGGGGCGGTGAAGCGCCTGTCGCCGCAGCTTCAGCAAGTACGTGTGACGAACGTCGTCCGTCCGTTCCGACCCGTTACCGGGCCCGGGTTCGTTCTGGGCTTGTCTTTTGTTTGGGGCTTGGCGGCGCACAACGTCGCGGTTCGTGTCGGTACCCACTGCATCAGAACAGCGCGCGAGAAGATTCGCGGCGGCACCAGAGGAGCGGCCGCGCGCGGCCGCGGAAAAGCTTTGCGCTGGGGTCAACCCCGACCTCTTCCGCCCGCTCCACTTGGTGCCCTGGGTCCCCTTCTGCGGTGCGAGCGTCACATCCTGCGACGCGCTGTTGCACTCCTGTCTCTATGACGGTTTCGGTCTTCGAACACCCCGCTTTGGGCCTGGGCCTGTTTCTTTGGGTTTATTTCTTTTTTCAATTTAACCCGCGCCTTGAATGCAGGGTGTGACCGGGGTCGTTCAGGTGGCATGTCTTTCACTCCTCCCCCCCCCCCTTCCCCACAATCTTATCTGGTTCTCTCGCGGCCCCTCCCTGGAACCCCACTGCCGCGGCTGTGGCGGCGGCGGTCGCGGCCCGCAGGATCTGTTGGTGCTGCCCGTGGCGGACGGCGTGTGCTGTCGCTACTCGGCGCTGGCGGAGGAGCTGCTTGTGTCGGTCCGGAAGACGGAGAGCAGCCTCAAGCGGCTCAAGAAGGCCAAGGGCGGGGCGGGCGGCGAGGAAGGTGGGGAAGGGGGCCGGGGAGGGAGGGAAGGTGGTGGAGGGAAAAGGAGGGGGCGTGGAGGGAGGGCGGGAAGGTCATACGGTCATGGGCGCGGGATTCGCTGGGCCGGATGGGATCACTGGCGCGCTTGAACGTTCGCTTCTCGGTCCGCTCAGCTCCCGAAGGCTGCTCGGGCGCTGCAGTCCGCGCCGTAAACAAAGTGTGTGAACTGAGGGTACTGCTTTCGGCATTGGGGTGCGGCCGCTGCGCCATTTCATGGTGGCACTGCCGGAGCGGTGTTGATGCGTGGGTCTGTCGGGGCTGTGTATGTGTGTGTTATCAAGGAGAAAAGCTGAGCCGCGAAAAAGCAGTATATGTGTGTGTGTGTGTCGTTCGGCGGCAGGAATTCGTGAATCGTGATGGCCGATGGGTGGTGCAGTTGCCCGTGTGCGACAGCTGCCGCCCGTTGCCCCCCGCAGACCCCGCGGCTGCCGTGTCGGACTCGGACAAGATCACCCTGCAGTTGCATCTGGATGTGGAGGAGCTGGGGGTGCAGCTGGCGCAGTTGCTCCTGCCGCAGGGCACCGACCCGGCGGCCGTGCTGCCGTCCTTCCGCCGCCTCAAGGAGGTCGTGGCGCCGCCGCCGGGGCTAGTGCCGGGAGGGGCTGCCGCAGGGGGCGGTGGCATCGGGCTGCAGTGAGCGGGCGGCACCTTGCCGGCTGTGGGCGAGGCCTCCTGTTACAGGTGTTGGATGCTGTGGGGGTCAGCCGTCCACTATCTGAACACATCACCACCTACTTATTTTGTCGGAGTCTATGCTTCGCCGCCTTCGTCAGTGCCAACATCGGCGGTTATCGGTTTGTTGCCCTTTTGCGGCTTCGCTGTCGGTATTGACAAAAGGGTATGATACTGCCAGAGGAGAGCAGGGCGGATGTGCCAGGCCTCGCGTGTCCCAGGTGCTCAACCATGTACCCTGTCGTACTGCAAGCCTGCCTGTGCTGTAGTTGGTTTTCCGCGAGCGTTTCGGGTGTGCCGGCGGCGTTGGCGCTTCGAAGGAAGCTCCTCGCTTGTATGCGTGCGATCCGGTGCGAGGATGTCGAGCGGGGTTGCGCACAGGTTCCGCTTGGCGTCCCGTGGGTCGGTTCGATTCACCTCCAGATTTTAATCAGATGGTGATGGTCCGGTCGTGCTCATATGATACCAAGTATACTGAGATTCATGTGCCGTCGACCTGTAACTTTGCCGTATTCGCGCCCGAGGTAAGAGCAGTCCTTCACATAGGAAAAAAATCAACTTATACAGAGTTTGCGTATTGAATGTATTCATAAACTTGGGGTCAACAAGCCAGACGTTCATCTGCTGACGTAGAACCGAATCAGCAAAACCGGGCTGGGCCGTCCCTCGTTAGTTCCTAGCTGAAATTGGTCCTAGTTCTTAGCGAATAAGGCTTCTGCTATCACGGCAAGGTATGCTGCAATGGTACTGCTTGCTAGGACAATTTCCGACACAAACGCAACTGTTCTTATCTGAGACTCCTCGGGACCTTTAGCGGCCATCCTCGAATCAAATTGGATATTGCACTTGTTGTTGAACCTGGTTACAGAATGGCACAGCAGTTCTTCAAGCTTCTTGGGCGGGTGGGCCAAGCTCGAACACAGCTGCTGGCGATGTCAGCGGCTTCCATCGGACTCATGGGCGTCTCAGACCAGCGTGGCGTAACGGTTCACTCATACAGCTTCCCAGGTTTCACGCCGTTGGCGCTTGCTGACGGCCCGCCGTCGGTTGGCCAGCCCCAGCCACAACCTGCTTCAATTGCGCTGACGGGCTTCGAGGAAGTGAGGGTAAGGTGATCTGAAATCTACTCGTGACACCGCACACCGATACGCGAAAGCTTTCGATGTCAGGACTTCGACCCGCGTCCACCTTCAGAGTCTCCCAACGTCCCAAGGGTAGCGCTTGGTGACTCGCACGCGTACACCTTTTCTCCTTCATGCACAGGACTTGAACGGATTCGTGACGGCGGTGCTGCAGAAGACGTTGAAGTGTCAGAAGAACTCGCCCGTGCAGTCCATGATTTCGGACCGGACCGGTACGTTGGTTAGACCAACCGCTGGGGCATGGTTAGTTTACTTACCCTACCAGGCCGGCCTTTCAGCCTTTACCCGAGCAACTTACCCCTCCCCCTTGTCGCCGCAGAGCCCGCCAGTTCCATTCCGTCAGGCTTGAGCCTGGCCACAAAGCCCGGGCCAGTGCCCATGGACCCCGCGGTCTTCTACTCCCAACTCGAGAAACAGCCGCTGTCCGAAAAGGTGCGCGCGCACACACAGACCTCCACAGACTTCGCTTCTCGCGGCTCAGTTCCGTTTTGCACAGACCTCCACTGTTCGCTGTTCGCCTGCCTTTCTTCTGTGAACCGCATACCTTACTTCCCGCTCGCCCGGCAGCCGTCACGCGGTGAGCTTTTGACACACATTTCCTCTCGCATGCTTATCAAGATCACCACCTGGGTTTGACACGGACGTCGTCCCCACCCTTGCCGACAAACCGCGGCGGCGGCCGTACAGGTTTTGGTATTGGACGACATCGTCGACTCGGTCATCCAGGAGGCGCAACGGTCGGCTGAACTGTCAGGACTGACGGTACGGCCTTTGCAACGCATTCGCGACTATTGTGCTTGCACACGGTACAAAAAAATTGAATGGATTGTTCGAACTGGCACCAACCCGCGGTTTTGTCAACAGCAGCACACATCGGGTGTGTGTGTGTGTGGCTCGTAGTGCTGGTCAGCAAGGGACTTGAGTGAAACGGCGGCCGACTTGCACCGTTTCGCGGCAAAGCCACGCTCCCGGAGCCGGCTGCCTCGCCCGACTGAACCCGCGCCGACTGCCTCCCGCGGCGCAAGCCACCCTTCAACTCTCCCCCGGTTGACATCTCGCCGGCTGCCTCCCTCGACGGCACCCTCAGGTGGGGATGCTTGGCGGCGGCCTGGCGTGCTACGCGGTGTTGGGCTGGTGGAGCGACCTGGCGGTGCCCGGTGAGGTTGTGGAGCTAGGCTGGTGAAACCCACCTGATGACCGGACGAGAGGGAGAGTGTGTGTGTGTGTGTTTTTAGACAAGAGACCCGCCCGAGAGAGAGAGGTGTGTGTGTGGCGGGCGAGCTGAGTGGCGGGTCGTTATTTCATGTCCCAGGTGCGGTACGAGGTCTCGCACCCCATGGGGGGGCCCACTCGGGAGTCGGTGTCCACGGGGTGAATGCCAGGTCGGGGTCCCCGGGTGCGTCGACAAAGCCATGGTTCGTTGCTGAGACACTGCTTGGGTACTGGTGATGGTGGTGAGGGAAGTTGACCCATGGGTCGCTGATGGTGTGTGCGCCCTCGTGACTCTCTGTAACACCTCGGGCCCGGGGGGCTGGTGATCCCTGTCCGCACCCCGCAGGTGTGGGCACCGTGGCGTGCAGCGCCCTGGCCGGAGCCGCCGGGCACAACCGGGCCAAGGTCGCGGCGAAGCGCACCCGCACGCGGTAGGCGGCCGGGGGCGGGTGTAAGGACGTGCGTGTGGGACATGGGACGTATTCATGCCCGGGTAAGCGAGGCGTGGAGGGATTGCACGGGCTGGGCCGCGCTGCTTCCCGCACGCCGCCCGTCTGGACCTGCCCTGGGCGCAGCTCTCTTGACATTCCACAAACTGCGCCTCACCTCGGTCCCCACTTCGTACCCCACCTCGTACCGCACCTGTTGCCCCGTTGTGTCGTCGCCAGGCTGCTGACTGCCATCCTGGACGCGCAGCCGGAGGGCGTGCGGAACTCGTTCGTGGACTACCTGTCAGCGCCCTCCCTGGACGTGAAGCAGCGCATTGCCTCCGAAACCAAACCCGCCGTGTTCTTCCGGGACTTCTACCTGGCGGTGCAGCCTCTGCTGAAGCAGGTACCCGGGGGCCGGAGCGACAGCGACGACCTGGCGCTGTCCACTGCAGCGTGAGGGGAGGGCACCGCGGGGAGGGAGGGAGGGAGGGAGCGGCAAGAAGGGCACTGCAGGGAGGGAGGGAGGGAGCGGCAAGAAGGGCACTGCAGGGAGGGAGGGAGCGGCAGGGGACGGAGGATGAAAGCGGGACAATGAGGACATGCCGCCGCGACAGTGTGCGAACTTGTAGTCGTTCAGGGCTGGCTATTATGTGGTGTTGCCTTAGCTAAGCCCGCGAAGGCTTGCAATCAGAAGCTGAGGTCATTGCAGTACACGCTTGCTTAGCGAAGGGCGGTGCCGGCATGGCTGCGCTGACTTGCATGTTGAAGATGAACAACCAAGTAGCGCATGTTGAAGATGAAAACCGAGTAGCGCAGCGCAGACTGGCAATTTTGCCGCATGTACCATAGCAGAGCGCCCGCAGCCCCGGCAGGGCATGTATCGCGGAGTTTTGTTCCTGATCTGCACCCGTGTCTTTGAGTTGCAATGGTTGTCACTTCCTTACGTGTTGTATGGCTTTTGTAGACGACTGACGGCAACATTCGCCGAAGCCGTTTTGATTGTGAGGTTTGTGTGGGGCAGGGGTTCATGGCCACGGTTAGCTCCTGCCAATACGCAGGGCCGAACACATACACCCATAGCCATGAGCTGTTGCCGTCGATCAGCTGCTTGCCGTTAGTTTTGTAGATACAGTTCATTTTTGAATGTACGTAGCTTCTATGCACCGGACCTCTTGGAGGGCAGACACGGTTGCTTATCGAGGCGCGGTAAGCACAGCGTGGTTGGATCGGCATAGCTGTTTGGAGGGGGACGCGTCTAGGGAACCCTGGGAGGAGTGATAGGGCGGCTGCTGGTGCTGCACGATGGTGGTGCCGGCGGCCGTGCTGGTGGTGTGGTTTCGGGGTTGTTCTCTCTTTAATTTTGTACATGGCTATTTTGTACTAGGCCAGATAAAATGTTGCACATACCCTGTATTTTTGTAAGCATTCATCGTTGTTGCCCATCGTTGATGCAAAGGTATCACCCCCTGAATGGGTTACTTGGGGAGACGGAGCCGTCTGGTTGCAACGACTGGCTGGGGATCTGTTCTGGAGGCACTGATGAAGCAGGGCCAAGGATGAGCAACTTCATCGCTCTGCCTTTACCACGTACTCGTTGCCTTTATGCTTGAGAGTCCTTATCATTGCCCTGATCCTGTCGTGATTGCCTATCGTTGCCCGCTGCTGAACGCATGTAATGTGGAACGCGCCCTCGGCCTGGCACCGGCCAACGCGCTGCCCCGGCGATCCGACGACAGGGCAGAGCGGAGGTGGACGCTGCAGCACGAGCCGTGTTAGCGCCTCTGGATTAAGAGTTGCCGGTACAAGAGTGAGTCGGCGTGGAGCCAGGCAGAGTTGTGCAACGTTTGGGTTGCTAGGGTTCTTTCGTCACGTCTCGGAAGTTTTGGCCACAGCGAGCGCACAGGTCATTCTTGTAGATCGGTACTATTTTATAAGGAGGAAAAACTCTCTGTGTTTGGGCGTCGCGATTGATTGACTATGGATTTGTCCGTCTGGGAGGTGGACCAGTACATGTGCATAGACCTAGATGAAATGTGCACAGATGCAATTTTGGAAAAAAATTTGATGATGACCAAGGAGGCACTTCGGCACAATAAGTGAGCTACCGTTTTCCGTTTTCTGCCGCGCCGTACCACGGTATTGCTCATTTGCTCTTATTGATTTTGGCCAATGGCATCAGTTTGTGTTCCATTTTTGATTAAGGTTTATTATACAGTTTCTGGATGTGAAAATTGCTCTTGCATCGGACACAACTGAGTCGTCGTTTGCGTGTGCATACTGAGCAACAACAAAGCCATGCACACAAAGCGACTCCCGGGTGCTGCATTTCAAATGCACAGCGTTAAAGGAAGGCCTCAGATTTGTGGGGTAGCAGCACACGAGTCACGGCGCGGGGAGCTGCAGCGGCGGTCTGTGCGTTCTGGTTCCATGAAAGTGGATCATAACTACAAGGAGGATGCATATAACAGGTATTGTTTGAGCTGCGTCTTTGGCGCAAATGGAGGCGTCAGTGTCATGTCGTCAGCCATGTGTCCGTAAGCGGACCGATCCCCGCAGCTGGCACGCAGGTACCTTAGACAGACTGTGCTCGTTTTTATAGAATGCGGTTCCCTAGATTCGTCATATCTGCGCTCCAACTTAAATTTAAGTGGGTGGGCGGGTGGGCGCGCCGTTAAGAGGTGAAGTGCGACCAACGGTCGGAAAGAAAAGCCCTTGCGAAAGTGAATCGACATTGCATAGTGTAATTTTCAAGCCATTTGTTGCTCCGGTGCGCGGCCTTGTCACCATAAGCCGTTGACTGTTTCCCGATTCGCGCGCACCAGAGAACCCCGGCCCAGTTTTGGGTCACGACTCCCGTTGCCCCTCTTCCTCCCCCTAGTCCTCTTCCTCCCCCTCCCCCTCCCCCTCTTCCTCCCCCTCCTCTTCCTCCTCCACCACCTCCATTTCGTCCCCTCAGAAACCCCCGGCTGCCATTCCCCCAACCCGCCAGGAACATGCAGCGCCAGATGGGCTGGAGCCATCTGAACCCGTACGAGTACCACTACGACCGCGGGCTGTACTACCACGAAATCATCCCCAACCTCATCTGCGGGTCGCAGCCGCGCAACTCGGCCGATGTGGACATCCTGGCGGAGACGGAGGGCATCACGCACATCCTCAACCTGCAGCAGGACAAGGACATGCACTACTGGGGGGTCAAACTGGAGGACATCCGGAAGGCCTGCTCGCGGCACTCCATCAACCACATGAGGCGCCCGGTGGGACCCGTCCGGCCCCGGCCCTCAACCCTGGGTGGTTGGAGGGAGGGTTCCGGGGACAGCGGCAGGAGGGAGGGTCCCGGGCACGTAACACCAGGCTAGGGTGGGTCGGCAACGGGCTCGACCCAGGGGGGGCAGGAGGAAGGTGGTGGGTGTACAGGAGGAAGGTGGTGGGTGTTCAGGAGGGGCACACAACCGCGGCGGTACCGGGAGCGCAAACAGCTGCTGCTGCTGCCGCTGCTGCTGCTGCTGCTGCTGCTGCTGCTGCTGCCGCTGCTGCTGCTGCTGCTGCTGCTGCTGCCACAGCGAAGGGGACCGTGATTGCACCCAGTCATGCACCCAGTCATGCACCCAGGCCGATTGCGCCCCCGGCGAGGGTCGCGTGGAGGGGTTTGCGGCCACCACTGCGGGAGGATCGCGTGGACGGTCTTGCGCTGCAGGTCCCTACCCGTCATCGTTCTGCTCTCCTCTCCTCTCTCGCCCGACAGCACGGGCGTACATCTGCAGGGATGGATAGTTGGTTGGGTTGGTTGGTTGGTTGGGTTGGTTGGGTTGCAAGGCGGCTGTCCGGCTCTCCTCTCCCTTCTGAACCGCCTGTCCCTCCCCCCGGGGCGGGTTCGGTGTGCCCCCGCAGGCCCGCGACTTCGACCCGCACAGCCTGCGCCGTACAATCCCGGGCGCCGTACACTCCTTGACCCAGGCGCTCAACAGCAACGGCAGGTAGGTCCCAACGCGATACCTAACGGCTGGTGGGCAGAAAGGATGGTGCCGTACGCGCCGCGGAGCGACCACCTGAGACATCCACGAGGGCTTTCTTCCCCGCGGGCCAAGGGGAGGGGGATACCGGTAACCGGTAGACTGGGGGGAGGAGGGAGAGGGGACCGGGGATTGTCGGCTTGGTGCTGCTTTGCGGTTTTCGCTGTCTTGGAACCACCTGTGGAGGCCAGGGACCAGGGACCGGGGGCCTACTACCCGGGGGACCCTCCGCAGGGTGCTCGTCCGAGTCGCCGTACCGTACCGTGTTGTGCTGTGCCGTACTGTGCCGTGGCGCACGCCTCCGGCGCAAACACAGCACACGAACCCCACTACGGAACCCTTTGTTCCCTCATCGCGACAGGGTGTGTAAAAGAGAACTGAGCCGCGAGAAGTGACGTCCAGCGTAACAGGCGATGTAGGCAACGGAAGTAAATGACACCCGAAATACCCGGGTGTGTGTGTGTGTGCCTCGCCCTTTCCCCCCGCAGGGTGTACGTGCATTGCACGGCGGGTCTGGGCCGAGCGCCTGCCGTCTGCATTGCCTACCTGTACTGGTGGGTACGGCCGCGGTGACGGCCACTTTCACCGGGCGGGGGGCGGGGCGGGGTCGCGGGTTTAGGGGTTGGGGGCTGTGGGGTTGGGTCTAGGGTTTGTGGGGGGGGCTGTAGCACCGTCCCCACCACCACAACTGTCACAACCGTTACGACCGTCACATGCCGCCACGCCATGCGCACGTGCAGCAGCAGCCCGGGCAACATGCCACCACGCCCTGGTCAAACGTGCTCACGTCTCACGTCTGGGGCTGCCGTCATCCACAGAGCCAGAGGGGCCCTATGGGATCACGGGGCAACCACTTCCAACAGAGCTCAGGCCAGTTTACTACGAACACGTGCCTCCCATTTCTCTTGCGCCTGCTGTAATTCGCCGTACTTTGTCGTACGTAATTGTTCCTGAAAAGGTTCACCGACATGCAGCTGGACGAGGCGTACACCTTCCTGACCAAGATCCGCCCATGTGGACCTAAACGCGATGCCGTACGGGGCGCCACATACGATGTGCTGGCCTGCGCCAGCTGCTGTACGACGGCGGCGTCCAACGGTAACGGTAACGGCACCGGCCTGCACGCGCACCAGCTCCATGGCCATCATCATCCGCACGGCGGCAACCACAACGGGCAGGGCGGCAACGGGGCGGCGGACTTCAACGCCTTCGACGGACTCCCCGCGGACGCCTTCGCCTCTCTTTCGGAGGACGATCGGTTCGCGCTGCAGTACCGAGTGCTGAAGGGGCTGTGCTGACTGCTGAGCAGCATGGAGCGAGTAGGGAGGTTGGGGGAGGGAGGGATGAGGAAGGGCGGAAGAGAGAGAGGGCGGAGGAGACCCTGCGACGTGGGCCGCCGCCACCCAACCGACGGTGGCATGATGTACAACAACGACGGAGGATATGGGTTTGTGTGCGTACGACAAGAATCGCACACACACACACACACACACGCGCGCGCGCGCACGAGGGAGATGACATGAGATGCGAGATATTCCGGCAACCTCGCGAGGGTGGGGCAGTGTTGGTTCAAGTCGATCGAGGCCGAGGCCGATTGCGAGGAGGTTTGCGGGGAGGAGGTCTGCCGTACAGGTGGCTGTCCACGTCAGCAGGGGTTGCTTGCATGCGGAATGGCGTGTCTCATTGAGCGCCGCGTGGTGTCGTCGCTGAGTCAGCACGGCGGCGTCGTACCTGGAGGAAGAGGGCGCCGAGTGGGTAGTCAACGTGCGGAGGGGCCCCGTTAGAGACGGTCGCGAACGCGGCAGCGATGGTGTGTGACGGGCGCCCGGCGGGCCGGCGGCGCGGCGCGGCGCGGCTGGTCATTTTAAGGAACGCCGGGATTCGCGAGGGCGGCAAGTGTCGGGTGCCGAATGTCGAACGGTTATGTCGAGCACGATGACGGACGTTTCGACCACCAGTACTTGTCGTACTGAGCGGCGTCCGTCGCCGCTGTCCTGCCGCGAGGGTGCGCCCGCAGCGTTGCGACTGTGATTGCGATTGCGGGGCTGCACACGAGGAGGGCCGCGGCACTCCGCAATCGCGCTATGGCGCTGGGTCGTCCACGGTGGTTCATTTTCTTGCGACCTTAAAGTGGCCGTTGCCGCCCTTCTCGTCGTTACCGCAGCAGCAGCGTCTGGGGCTGCGGCTGCGGTCGCGGTAGCGCCTATAGCACCACCAGCAGCAGCATCGCATCCACATGTGTGCGTATGTCTGTGCGTATGTCTGTGCGCATGTACGCTTGATTGTTTGTTTGATTGCTTGTTTACTTGGTTCGGTTCGGTACTGGCAAGCAAGCAATTACTCGCTGTCCTTGCTGCCATGTGATTGTCTGTGTTGAGTGTGCGTTCCCGCACATCCGTGGTGTTTGAGGGAGGTTCATGGCTGCCCCGGGCGCACACCCGCGTGGCCTGACGGGGGCATATGCCCCTCGCCCCCCTGCTTCTGATCCTCCAGGGGAGGGCCCCGCCGGCGCTGGCCGCCGTGGCCTGTTGGAAGCTTGTCTTTTTGATGGTGTTTTTTATTGTTTGCGGTCCCGCATCGCCGCTGTCGTCGTCCGCTGTTGATGTTGGTGGTGTCGCCTGGCATGTGTCGATGTATGTTGGGGTGCATATCGTGTCAGTGTGTTGGTTTCACTTTCACGAAGAAACAAGCACGAGCCCGGAACGAATTCGGACGAAGTCGCAACACCCGGATCACGGAGGAGGACATTGACCGGACTTCGGGATGTGGGACCTGCAGGCAAGTGGTGGTGGTGGTGGTGGTGGTGGTGTCATTGCTTGGGTCTCTCTATCCATCGGGGTGTGATGATGCGCGAGTGGGGCGAGGTGCGGTGGGGCGGGGTGGCGTGGGTTGGGTTCTGGCATACGCGGATTTGTCGAACCACAAGGGGGCCGCGGCCGGCAGCAGCACCGGGCCGGCTCCTGGCCCTTCGCGCCGGGACGGCCGGCGATCCGACTCCTCCGGACCGCCCATGATTCCCATCTGATTCCCATCCCCTGCGAAGATCTTCTGAAGCCTGTTTAAGCAAGGTCCCTATTTAAGAAAGACGCGCTTGTATGTGTATGTGTGTGTGTGTGTGTGGCCCTAAGGGTCCTAGTACGGTACTTACGTATGGCCTCTTGTCCCTCCCTTTCCTTTGCAAACCGGGGAAGGTTCCTGGCCCTTTAGGAAATCCGTTACGTTCCAAGGCCTCGGGCCGTAGTACAGGGCGACCGTTGGGTCGGTTTCGTCGACTGTCAAGGGGCAGGTGTGACCGGCTCGGGTGGCTCTCGAAAGGTGTGTGGTGAGGCGCACCCCGGCTCGGGTGGATGGCATCTGGCGTTCGGGGCTCAGCCCTTCCGTGTGTGGGCTGTAGCAGTGCATGGGTGTGCTGGGTCCAGAGTCGTGAGTTCAGGAACCCCACAGCTCGGGACTCCTCTAGTGGTGCATCGCCCAGGCACAGCTGTGGAGTTACAACGGGGACAGAACGGATGCGCCAGGACGGCGGCCGCCGCGGCGGGGAAGCCTGAGGCGAGTCGAGGGGGCGGTGCGGTGCGCTGCGCTGCGGCGGATGTGTTGGGTCAGGCTGCAAGGGGGCGATGGCGGGCTTCCTGGCCGCCCGGACTGCGCGCTGTCTGCGCCCTGATGTCTGAGCTGGGCGTCAAGTGTACTCCGCGCTGCGTGGGAGGACGGTTCCCGCTTTTTTCCCCGTGGGGGAGGTGGCCCATGGGTCGCTCGCAATGTCGCACTCGGGCCGGGGCAGTCGGTGTCGATCCATTCGCGCCAAAACGAGGCGGCAGCCGCCGGCCTTCCGACCGCACGGCTCCGGCACCGCAGAACCCCCCGGGGTCCCGGCCCGGCCCGGCCCGGCCCGCTCCCCAAAGTATTCTGTATCGGCCGCGCTGTGGCGCGCAGGTGGCGCAGGTGGTGTTCATGCGCAGTCATCAGGCAAAAGCAGTTATCGGACTCACCCAACGGTTGAAGGCGGGCGAGGACAGCGGTCACGGCCATACCTCAACACTGATTTTGACAAGTGTGTGTTACTTTTGAGGCGGTTGGGACTTGCTGCTCTGCCCAACGGGTGCCTTCACGAGGGGCCTGTTGGCAGCGCTGCGCCAGCTTAGCCCAGTCACCCGCATCCATTGGCCCGTCGAATGTTGGCAATTGGGTGTAACATACTGTAACATAAACCCTCTCCTCCGGTCCCGGACGATCACCAAAGCAGCAAAATGTATGACCGGCGATTTAAGTGCGGCGCCGGCCTCTCCTCAGGCCCCGGACCGCTAACAACGTGTAACCAGCCGTTCAAGTGCGGCGCCGGCCAGGCCTGATCGACCTGGCTGGCTGGTTGGCTGCACGCTGCAGTCGCCATTCTGCACTACCGTACACTTGGCGGCAGGCGTCCCTCCGCGCCCTGAACAGCCTCCTCAGCCCACCAGGCCCCAGCCAAGGCTCAGCACAGACCAGCGCGTGGCGGCCTCCCCTTGGATGAAACATCTGGCATTCGCTGCGGCCAGCGACCCGGCCCTCCACCGACCTCCCCCGATGTCATCTCCCGACCTAGCCCCCCAGCCCCCTCAACATCTCCCGACCTAGCCCCCCAGCCCCCTCAACATCTCAACGGCCCCCCCCTTCGTGCCGGGCCTGTCCCAGGGAAACGGCGCGACACACTCAACCCACCGCGCGCCGAGGGTCGCGCACGGCGAGAAGGGTAGCCACCCGAAGCCGCCCCAAGTCGGCCGCTCCCGGCCGCCCGAAGCCCATTCATTGAACTCCAAGGCATCTTTCCGTCCCCGGTGCGCCTGGTGCATGTCCTCCTACGCTCCTCGTACCTCACCCATACGCATACCGCGCAAAGGTAAATAGATAAGCGCACCAGCCGTAAGTCAAGCGACGCTCAAGTTGGTGCAGACACACACACGGTACTGGGCGCCACCCGGCCCCTCGCATAGCACGCACTCCTGTTCTGCCTGCTTAAACAACACACGGTACGCCAGCGGCATGCGCACGAAAATTGAGTTGTGTCAGCAGTGCCGATGCCGCTGCGTGCTTGCGACATTTCTCAGTGACAGATAAGAGGCTCCGAGGGCCATGCAGCAGTGATCGTGCACGAAATACGGCATCTGTACATTGTACGGGCACACACGGTGCAAGACTGTAGTTGGATCGTCAGCCATCCGGCCGCCCGCGGTGTGCGCCTTGGTGGTTGGTGCCCCCCGGCTAGCCGCCGAGCCCTCATGTCGGCTAACAACGACGTGCTAGCGTCACCTCCTGACACCTTCTGACACCTTCTGACACCTTCTGGCGACACGGACTACAAATGCCCCTTCCAGTGACCGAGGATCGACCCGTGGGTCAGACGGGCGAGGGCCGCGCCGCCCACCAAGGTTCTTGAGTCCTGGGGTCCCGGGAGGGCGAGTGCGAAACCCATCGGGACCGCAGGACGGCTCAACGGCACAGCTGGCCGGCCCGACATGTTCCGACGTCGAGAATAGCGGAGAGCATCAGCGGTAGCGGCAGAGCAGATATCAGGTCGCCGTAATAACCTCGTCTGCGCCAGGAGCACTCTTCCAGCGTGGTCTTCCACGCGGGTCCGGCGCGGTCCGGTCGGGTCCGACGGCCCGAGTACGACGGCCCGACCCGTCGTACTTGCGACCATCAGACCATATGCCATCCACGCCATCGCCGTTCGCATGCCACCGACCTGCCGAATGTACGGGTGTGCGAGACAGGACGCGCCAAGTCACTACACACGGCTCATATGCGGGGAAAATTGAGCCGTACAAGTCGTACTTGCGTTCAGTAAACGTCGTACTAATCACCACAGCGGAAAATTGCACCTCGTGGGCCCCCTCTGGAGGAGCGGAGCGGAGGGGCGTCGAAAATGGGCATGCAGGTCCTCAGGGCCGCAGTCTTTTGACCGCCACATGCCGTACACGCAAACACACAGACACACAGACACGCCTGGGCGGTTATGGGTGTGGCTCCTCATTGGACACACAGACACACAGACACGCGCGCGACCGATTCGCCCATCCCTCCCAACCACGCGCGCGGCAGAGCGGATCGGTCCTTCGCTTCTTCATCGGCACCCGCCCCCACCGCCTCACGGCATCTAGCGTGTACGGCAGTGCGCCCGACAGAGCATCTCGCACATCTCTCAAAAGAGCAAACACCCCTGTCTTTCGTCGTAGCTGCCGCACGGACGGACGTTACAGACACACGGGTCGACACGGGCCGGGCCCGACACCGTAAGTTCATGGTAGGTCATAGATTACACGTCCGCCTTGTACCGGTTACCATGACGTGCAGAAGTCCAGGGAGCTCACCCACCCGCACGAAAGCGCCGAAATGCGGATGATGGTGGTGGTGGTGGTGGTGGTGGTGATGCCAAAAATGTGTTCCGGTGCTACGGAGGCAGTGAGGTGTTCGCGGGTGCAGAGACGCGGCACGCGACGCGGGATGCCGCCGCGGCTTTTGGCCCGCCATCCTCCGACTCACACCGTCCTAATCATCCTCACCGTTCCACCAATTAAGTCCAGAAATGTACAACAATGAGCTTGGTTGGGCGGTTTTTTTTTGAAATAGACCCCACGGACTGAAATCTCCCTTCACCGCCCCCCGACACAAGCAACCACCCGCAACCAATGCATCCTGGTCTCCGCCGCCCATTTCCCGCAACACAATGAAATTCAAATTCAAATTCAATTCGAAAGCGCATCCATCTTGGTGGTCGATGACAGCCAACCAACGTACCAAAGGCATCCATCCCAGCCAACCCGAACCCAACCAACTAACGAACCCACCAACCAAAACCCAGAACGATCCAGGGAGCCAGGACCCCGTCCCAACCACCTCAACCAACCCAACCAACCGAGCGACGGCTCGTGTACGAAGCAAACAAACCCAACCAAAGGGCACCCGAAGACGCCACCCCATGCAACCGAACGATGGCCTTTTTCATCATATAATGAGGCGCGCACTCACCCAAGGAATTCTATCATTTAAATTTTTTAGTTCACGAAAAATATGCGTCGGCTGATTTGCGAGAAATACCTGTCTCGCGCGGCGCGGGTACCTGCTTTGCGAGAAATACCTGTCTCGCCACCGCCGCGTTTCAACCGTTGAACGGGGGTTACCTCCACCTCGTCTTTTCCCGACCGTCAGGAACGCAGCCGTCCGTCCTCCCAACCAATTGCAAGGTGCCGGGATGGCACGTCCGTCAACGGCGGCGTCGGATGATGCCCTGGCCCCGCAGCCGCTCTGGCCAACCCTGGCCCACAGATCCCCACCCTGACCCACTCCCGAGTCGACACCGCCGCGACCATGCACCCCTGGGGGGCGCAGCGCCGCAGCCATGCCCCTTGCATGAATGACATGCACTCCCGCTGCCTGGCCGCCGACAAATACCCATATCCATACTCACAAAAGCCCCCCCGGTGACTTCGCTCAACACACACGTCCCCCCCGCCCTGGCCCAGCTGCAGATCCAGGTCGCCGAAGGTCGCAAAACTGGTGGCTGGATGCTGCGGCGCCGTGCGTTGCACATCTCGAGATGGGGCCTTTCGAACGTTTAGAAGGCTGCCCTGCACGATGACCGCGCTCACCGCACGCATTGGGATGTTGGTCACCGCGTACACGTGCACGTGATCAGCACCCCATGCCATCGAACTCAGCCCCCCCTGCAATCTCAGTCAGCACCCCCTGCTGTCACCAGCGGCCCGCCATCGGGGGCCTCAGTGCGCGGCACCGCAGTACCGTACGGCTGTGCCTACTGCTGCCGCCGAGGTCGCGACGGGATGGCGACGGCGGCGGCGGTGGCGGTGGCGGCCGGCGAGATCGCATCCACCTGTTTTACCGCTGGGGTCATGCTGCGTGAGGCTGTAGCAGCAGATGCTCGTACAGGAGTTTCACCTGGCGAAGCTTTTACTACAGCCTCCTCTGGAGTGGCCTGCCCTACGGGCTCCTGGGTGTACGGCGTACGGCTGCGGCTGCGACGACGCCGTGACGCCGCCGCCTCCAGCAGCTTGCGCGTCAGGCCCGACACTCGACAGCTCTGGTGCGCTGCAGCAGTGCGGTCCGACCCATGGGTCTCGGGCGGCGTGGCGCCGGCGGCCGTGGCGCCCCTGCAGGTCTCCCATGAGTCACCGGTTCCGGTCCCCGAGGGGGCGTCGCACGTGCAACCGTGACGGTTGTGTTGGTTGCAGTAGCCGCCGGCGCTGCAACCGCTGTTGCCGCCACTGCCGCTCTTGTCGCGGCCACTGCTGCTACTGCAGTTGCTGCTGCCATTGCTGCTGCTAGTTGTGATAATGTTGTCACCCGACGGGATGCCGCCGGCCGCGGCTCGTGCGCCGGCTCCGGTGTGCGAGGGGGTCTCCTCCAAAGCCTCCATGCGGGATCTGCCATGACCGCAGCCGGGGTCGCCGCCACTGCTGCTGCTGCCGCTCCTGCTGCTGCTACTGCTGCCACTGCCACTGCTGGCGCTGGTGCTTCTGTCGCCGCCGCGGACGACCCCCTCCGAGTTTGCGGCGCCCGGGTCCGACCGCGAGGGTACGGACGTGAGCGAGCTGGGGGCCGACAGCCCGCCCAGCCCGCCCGCCGGCTCGGAAGCCGCAGCGCAGCGGCCGGGTCCCGTGCTGCTGTCGGCCCGCTGCGGTGGGGCCTCATCGCCCCTGCGGGAAGTGGCACGCGCAGCCGGGGATGCGGACAGCGCCGCAAGCTGCCCCGCCGCGCGACCGTGGCTCTTCGCCGGCGAGCAGCCGGCGGCGGCCGCCTCCGCCTTCCGTTTGAACCCTTGTATCTTGTACGGGCTGCTGGCGGCGCGGTTTGCGGCAGCATCCGCGGCCCTATCAGAGGCGATAGCGGGCAGGGGATCTAATGGGCCGGGTTTGCCGAACAAGCCCGCGGGGTAGGCGGGCTGGGAATGCGAGGTGTGGAGGAGGACCGGGTGCAGGGAGGTGCGCGGCGGGACACACACGTCGTCCGTGAACCGCTCGGGGAACCAGTTGGAGAAGAAGGCGCGCCGGCTGCGCCAGGGAGGGAGATCGTGGCCCTGGGTTGCGGCCTCACGCTCCAGGGTGTCCGACATCAGGTTGACCAGCGCGGTGACCGATGCCATCGTGCCCACAAGCAATTGCGGCAGCGCATGTACGCAGGCCGCGTAGGTGCCCCCCGAAAGGCCCATGTAAAAGAAACAATCCCTAAAGTTTACATCCACAATGATCGCCGCGCCTGCGCGTGCGAACGGGAGGAGCCATTAGCGCTGCGAACTAATCGAACAGCCGGTGAAACGCACAAGCGCACAAAGCCATTTGCTAACATTGTGGCTACGAATCCAGTCTCGTTATTGACGAGTTCGTCAGGTGTGCGAGGCGGTGAACCAGGGTTCCGACGTGGCAATTTGACGACAAATTGCCGGGGCGCAGAATGCAAGCCTACATACCTCCAAGATGAGTCTGAACGAGAAGGTATTGATGTCTCAAGCTGTGGAAACCCTGGGGCAAGCTGGTTCGGACTGTGACGAGAAGTTGTTTTTTCGCGAGCGCCCGACCAAACTCCAGCGCTGACCCGTAAGTTGCGGGGTCGAAGATTTGATTTGCAATCGACCTTACGATATTCAAGGCAGAATGCTCAGAGGGGGTCAAGAGAACACTGTGGCGCGCACGGTGCCCTGCAACGGCAGGCTCGGCAGCACCGTTCTGCATTTCAAGTGGCGGCCGTATTGACCCCTTCTAAGTTTATGACGCGCAACATCTAAAATTTAACTTCAGAGGAAGTTGACACCCTTGCAAATTCTTTGAGGACGCCAGGCCTGCTGGCGAAGAATTGTCACGTGGCCGCGCATGGCGGCTGAATCTTCTTAATCGTTGCAGGGCCAGAGCGCAGCGTTGAAACAACCATGCAATCATCAGGATAAATTTTGGTGCTCGTTATATGCTCTTTATCTGCAGTGTAAGCATGCATCGACTGCGGGTTGGCAGGGTTTATTTGTGCTAGAACCCTCGGTCACATACATTCAGGCCTTGGTATTTTCTAATTAAAAGAAATACTAAAACATTTACGAGTATCCTTTCATGTCCTTGCTACCGTTCAATTCATGCCCTGAAGACTTTGCCGTGGCTTGACCTGCAACCCGGTGCCGGATTCCGGGGTTCCGAAAGGAATACTGCCCTATTGATTGTCATTGCACAAGCAAACGAAAAGCACATATGATGACATGCAATCACAAATATTTATCAATTAAGGATGATGTGTTGTAAACTTCAGCGAGCCCCGTCCAGACGACTTCAGAAGGTTCATGGACAGCTCTTCTGAAACAAATAAAAGTTCATTGAAATAGCTTAAGCTTTAGTATTCGAAATAAAACTATAGTTCTGTCTTTTTTTTGACGTGTTTGATGTTATGATGACTCATTGGCTCGTCGCATGCACCGCGCATCACCGCGTTACATGAGCACGGTAAGCCGACTCAAAGTGCTTCACAAAATTACAATTTTTATTACCTATTAATAACAGTATGGTCGCAGACTAGCACAGTAAAGATGCGGTGGACCAGCGACCCGAGTTCCGGGTTACGGTAGGCCTGAAGCCAGCTGCCAGCATTGACCTCAATAAGGTCAACAGATTGAAAAGTTAAAGACAATTGCTTCCGGCCGTCTTTTCAAATCCATGCGCTCTAGGCCCTTCTCAGCTGGCAACGCCGCAACACGGTTAACGTGATTAACCGTGGCTTGCGCGCCGGAACCACAACACCAGAAACGCAGCAGTCCAGGTGCACTCCTCTGAAAGCGCAGCTGAAAGCATGGTAATGACATTCGTGACCATAATAGTCATCATATCCGGGCTAAATGAGAAGCTGTTGTAGGTGGGATGCCATGCAGGCTTGGTCAAGAACACGTGTCCCGGGCTCGAACTCCTGCAACGCTTTGTCCTGCTACACGCGAAGTAGTCAACGCAGAGCTTTCCAGCTTTTAGCAAAAGAGTTTCTTGCTCACACTGCCGTAACTCTGACGCAGCGCGCGTACATAACATCTGGCAGCAACTCTCCGCCTCCGGATTAGAAACTCCCCTCCCAACAGCGAGCAAGCCAGTTGTGAAGTTGACACAGTGGCCGAATATCATATGTATACATATTTATGTAGCTAGTACGTTGCCTTAGTAAGCGCCGCACACCTCCGGGGACGTGCCTGCTGCAAATGCAATTTCCGGTAAACCTGCATCTGGGTTTCATCAGTGTTGCTCTTAAAGCTACGCGTCCTGATCCGGCCGCCTGGGCGCATATTGTGTGGATACGCTTAGGCCTGCTCAGGGCTTCAGATGTTCAGAAGCCCGACCAGGGTGGGAGAGGAAGAGGTCATGCATGCCTCACGGCACGGCGGAGTCGACCTGGCCGCTGTCCGCTGCCCTGTCCGCTGCCCTGTCCGCTGCCTGTCCGCGCAGAGTGCTCTTGCATGCGAAATAAACCGCTCCCGACTTGACCACCACCACCAAAACCACTGCTCCCCCCACCGCACCTACGCCACCGGGCCAATGCCGGCACGCCACTCCCCCTGGACGACCTAGCTCGGCTCTGCCTGGCGCTGGGAGCTGATGCCTTCCCGGCTGCATCCTCGTCCTAACCTCGTCTCCCCTCCCCTCCCCTCACCTCACCTCACCTTCCCTGCCCTCCCCTCCTGTACACAGCCAATAGGAGGCGAATGCGTGTCATGCAGCTGCCGAAAACGGCATCGAACCTTCGTGGCAGAGAAACATAAGAAACGAAATTAGGGGAGGTCGCGAAGGGCTCAATTGCAGCCCAGCGGCAGGGCATCCGGGCGCCGGGAGACACCGCCAGCCCACCGAAAAAATCCCTCCGGCAATCCGATTCTGTTCCGTGGACCCGCAAGCCGCAAACCCAACAACAAATGAACTAGGTAGGCCACCTGCTGGTTCCGGTTCTACAATACAACACCTGCTGGTTCCGGTTCAACTCCACCTGCTGATTCCGGTTCTACGATACCCACAGAAGCCCCAAGATTACCACCTGCGGCAACGCCGCCCTGCCTGCTCGCTCACCCCGGCGCCCTCCACGTTGGGGAGGTACACCGAGAGATCCCCTGCGCCGCACTCCACCGCACTCCACCGTACTCCGCGTGGTTGCACGTGGGCGAGCTCTGAGACGACAGCGCGCGAACGCGACCGGCGCATAAACGCACAGGGCCCCTGGCTCCGCCCTGACGGTGCCCTGGCGAGGTCCAGACGACCCGCGACGCGCGGGCCATCGTCGACGACATCATCAATCGCCCAACAACCCCCGCCGCCACCCTAACTACGGCCCGTTGTGCCCTACCGCGAACGACCTTTGAACAGGTAAGGCTGCAACCATCTCCGGGACAAGCTGCCCCAAGGGCAGAGTCCGGCCCGGGGACCGGAGGTTACGTGTACCCGACATGCAACGGCCGCCCGCACCGGCTTCGCGGCGTGCAGACGTGCAGCCGGGGGCATGCGATCGCCGCATGCGTGGCGCCCGGAGGCGGACACGCCCAGGCCACGCAAAATAGGCGCCCTTCAACCGGGTCGATCCAGCCGCTCCGCAGCGTAAAACAACGCAAACCTCCATCCGCCGCCCCTCCTGACCGCAGCGATGCCGAGTCATCCCCGACGCTGCTGCTCGACATGGGCCATTCTGCGTAGTGTCAGGTCGGCCGGGAATCAAATCGATTGCCGACCCGTCCCTCCAGCCGGAACAGTACTCGACCGGACTTGAGGGGGTACTACCGAGCCGCCGAGCGCGCCGCGCCGCGCCAGCCTCCTTATTCGTTCTCCTTCATCACCCCGCCCCCCGCCGGCAAATAATACTTTCATCATTTGACGACGGCGCTGCCCGCCGTTTAAATGGAAAATTCTCGCGGGGCGCACAGCCACAAGTAAAGCGTGCGCGTCAGTGCTGCGAGCAAGTGCATTTCCACTACTTGGCGGAGGCGATGGCCGAAGCCGCCATTAACCACGCGGGGACATTCGGTGAAGTGCATGCATGTCATCAAGTGCAGCGAAAAAAAATAAATAACGGGGACGCGTGTGGTCCTGGTCGGTCCTGCGTACCCCGCGCATCTGTGCGCATTGTGCGTGCCGTAGCCGCGGCCAGGACTGACCGCCTGGGCCCCTGCAGTCCCCATCCCGCCAGTCCTTCGATTATAGCTCTCTGTAAGCGTTTCAGCCGATCGGCAGTTGTCCTGTTGTGCTGTGCAAGCGATCGGGGCCCCTTATGTCAATCAACACAGCGTAACCGAAACCGACACCGAAACCGCAAAGAATCCCCAAAGCGAGGTGTCGACCGATGCCGACCGGCCCGCCACCCCGGCTCCTAGCGACCGACTGCGTGCGGGGTTTAGCGAGGAAGCCCGCCCGAACCATCCAGGTCGGCCGCGGGTGTACAAGAGAACTGAGCCGCGAGATGAGAATCCGATGGCAGTGACGTGAGGAACCAGTAAATTACAGCGGGTGTACGTCGTGTGCACCGAATCTACTCAATCTCCAGCTCCAGGCCCTCCAATTGCCGGGCCAAGGCGCCGTACGACATCGTACAAGCCGAGGACGGCGATGCAGGGCACTCACAGGCGCCGGTCGGGGGCCCCGTCTGCGGCACGGCGACGGCGAGGGAGTTCCTCGCCATGGCGGCGCAGCTTGGCAAACTGACGTCCACCGAATCGTCCGGGAGGCCCCCGAACGGCTGGAAGAGCTCATTCCCGGTCACCATGAGAGGTGGTGTCCACCCAAGTACGGCGCCTGTACGGAGATATACGCCGTCTGCGCCGTCGCCGCGGGTTGCATCAGCGTCAGGCGTGCGGATTAGGCCCTCTGGGGAAAGGACGGCATGGACGCCGCCTTCCGGCTCCAGCACCAACCGTCGCCTCGACTTGACCCCGTTCCCGGCCGTGTAGGCATTTCGACCACCTCCACTGCTCGAGCGAGCCGCCGCCGCCGCCGCCGCCGCCCCCGCCGCCGCCGCCGCCCCCGCCGCCGCCGCCGCCGCCGCAGCAGCAGTAGCAACCCCCGCCGCCGCAGCAGCAGTAGCAGCCCCCGCCGCCGCAGCAGTAGCATGATATGCTGGCAAGGCTGCAGCGGCCATGCCGCAGTACGGCGTCGCTCCAGATGCACCCGACACACCACCACCACCACCACCTGCTGCTGTGGGACCGACAGCGTCGGACGCGGCGGTGCCGGTGGCGGCGACGGTGGCGGTGACGGTGGCGGTGCCAGTCGTCGCCTTGCTTGTTGGCGGCAGCGGAGGAGCCTTCTTGGGTGGCGTCATGGCCAGCGGCGCGCCGCCGCCAGCACTGCCGCCGTTGCCGCCGCCACTGCCGCCGCCGCTGGCAGCTGTCGCGCTGCCGTTGCCGCCGACGGAGGTCGTCAGGGCCTGGCGCGAGAGTGTCCGCAGCAGCAGTTGATGGTCAGGGTTCAACAGCGGCGCCAGCGAGGGATGGCGCTGCAACAGGGGCGGATACTCCGGCACCTGCGCCAGCAGCCGACCTCCGTTGCCCGTCGCCATGCCGCCGGACCAGGCCCGGGAGGTCTCCAAGGGTTCCCGCAGCATGAGCCGCAGCTCTTTCGCCGCCTCCGCAGCCGCGGGGCGACGAAGCGGATCCGCTTCCCAGCACTGCCGCACCAACTGCTGCAGGCGCGGCGGGCAGCGCCGCTTGCTGAGCTGCTCCAGGGGCGGCCGCTCCCCCAGCACCGCCACCTTGTAAGCGACCGCGGCGATGGAGCAGGCCTGCGGTTCAGGAGGGGCGGACCCGGAGGCCAGCCGATAGGAAGACCCGGAGGCCAGCCGACAGGAGGACCCGTAGGCCAGCCGACAGGAGACCCGGAGGCCAGCCGACAGGAGACCCGGAGGCCAGCCGACAATAAGCAGCGCGCGGGAGCAGAGGGCACGCATGCCATGATGGGCACCTTTGCCGTACCTCGCGCACTGTACTTGGTGTCCAGACAGCATCGGTAAGGTGGGGCAGGGCAGGTCATGGCACAGCGTCGACCGCTGCCCTGCCCTGTCTGTCGGCGTCGCAGGCGCAGGGCCGCGTACACGAATCGCCGGGAGCAACACGCCAGGAGCTCAACGACGCCCTCCTAACTAGGAAACCATTTCCCCGCACTCTTCGCTTCTTCCACCGCTCAACATGTGAGCATGTGTGAGTATAAAGGCGCCCACGTGGTCACGGCATGCGGCCCGCCGCCTGTTCCCACCTTCCAGGGCCTTATGCCCGTCAGCATGGCCCAGATCAGCACCCCGAGGCTGTACATGTCCTGCGCAGTAGTTTGGAAACGGCCGCATGCGGGCAGGCGGCAGGCGGCAGCGCGGTTGAGTGGGGAGAAACGCCCTGGGATGGAGAGAGGACGTCACAGACCGAGGTGCTGCCTGCACGTCAAGCAGGCCGCAGCTGTCGGCGGAAGCGGGTCACCATCGGCCGCCGAGCGGGTCGCGCATCCGGGGGCGAACATCTCCGGTGCACGCACTCAGATGGGCGACTGCAAGCAAGTACGCAAACCGCGGGAGCCCGCTAGTGGTGCCCAGAAAACAACACCACGCCCCAACAAACAGCGGCCCCGGGAAGGGAAGGCAGCGCCCGATTCCCGCGGTGGCGCGATGCAGGGCAGCCCCCTTCCCGATTCCCGCGGTGGCGCGATGCAGGGCAGCCCCCTTCCCGATTCCCGCGGTGGCGCGATGCAGGGCTCCCTGGCGCCCATATGCCTCACCGACTGATGCATGATGGTGTTCCGCGTTGTGTCGTAGCATTCTGCGGGATGAGGACGTTGGGTAGAGGGGCAGCGGGGGATGAGGGCGGGGTTGAGGGCATCCCTGCATGCAGCACCTCTGGTGCTGAGCATTCTTGGCATGGGCATGCCCGGTGGCAGGCCGTGTGGCCGTAGGGACTGTGGAGTAGGGGAGCGGCCGCGGCGAGCACGGCTGCGTACATTGAAGGAAACACAGACACACCCATATTGGGGGGTATCTCCAGAACGTCAGACATACCGTACACCTGCCGTACACAGCCCACTCACGGACACAGGCGGGCCTGCCAGCAACTCTGGGTCCTGACCTGCTCAGTTATGCTACGATACGACACAGCTGGGTTTATGCTACGATACTAGCTGGAGTCGAACCAATTGCTGGGGCCGGGGCCCAGGCCGGGGTGCTGACGGACTGGACACCCGACCGCTCGCACCCTTCACCCGCCAGCCTCCTTGACAGCATACCGTTGCCTCAACGCGTTGCAGGCCCTCAACTCAATTGCGTCCATTCATTCTGCTAGGCTAAAGCTCCTATATCTTCCCCTTGGACCCAACCTTTCGTTCTCTAGGTATAATCCACTTCCCCTTGGTCCACTTCCCCCTTGGTCCACTTCCCCCTTGGTCCACTTCCCCCTTGGTCCACTTCCCCCAAGTCCACTTCACGCCCTGCTGGCCCGACCTGGCGCCAAGTAGTTGGGTGTACCGGCCTCCGGATGGAGGGTGGCCATGGTGGTGGCGGCATGCAGCCGGGACAGGCCAAAATCCTGCTCGGGTCGGAAGGGGGATTGGGGCGGAGAGGTCTGGTGCCATAGACTGTCCAGCGGATACGGTAGTCCAGGGAGGATACAGGGCGACGCCGCGTAACATGCTGTAAGTAGAAGATGCATGGAGCATGTGTTATTTCTCATCTTGCCTGCAAGTCGCCACGCCTCAAGTGATAACCCGTCGGCCTGCATCACAACCCCCTGCCGGCGTGCGGCCACCTGTAGCCCACCCCTGCCAACGAACCCCTGCCAACGCAACGAACCCCTGCCAGCGAACCCCAACCAACGCAACGAACCCCTGCCAACGAACCCCAGCCAACGCAACGAACCCCTGCCAACGAACCCCAGCCAACGCAACGAACCCCTGCCAACGAACCCCAGCCAACGCAACGAACTCCCGTCAACGAGCCCCTGCCAAGGGTCCCCTGCAAACGAACCCCAGACAACGAACCCAAGCAAATGAAACCCAACCGACACATCTTCAGATCTCAAATCCACGCCACCCACCGTAAGCTTGACGACGGGAAAGTCCTCGTCCGGCGCGTTGATCAGCACGTTGGCGGGCTGTGCGGGTGAGGGGGTGGCGGTGAGCGTTTCAGCGGGGGGGAAGGGGGCCAGGCGGTGCAGGCGGCGGACAGGGGGGAGACGGTCGGCCACCGACGTACCGGCAGCACCGGAGCAGCGCCACAGGAGGCACTGACTGACGCAGCAGCGGGGGACCGGTCAGGATCGCCGAGAGCCACACCCGAGGGACTCGCACATCGCGGCCGGCATGCACAACTCGACACACCCCACGGGGGGCCACATCACCGGCTTGGACGGGATTCCCGTGGGACATCGCCGTCTGGTGGACCGCCGGTCGGGCTGGCAGCTAGCAGGTAGCAGGTAGCAGCTCACCGAATCGGTGGTCATGAGCTCCGGGGGATCGATCGACACATGCGACTTGATGCGGTACCGTAGCCCATATGACCACACACACACAGTTGGTAACTCTGGTCTCGGTCTCAGTCGTCGGTTGCATTACTGGACACGGGTCTGTTTTTTCGCGGCTCAGCTTTTCTCTTTGATAACACACAGTTGCTCGCCCTGTACTTGTACCGGCCAGTTTTCGTTTCAGGGGGACCACTGCTTCTCCGTAGCGGCACCTACTAACACCGTTGCAAGTGGTGGGACCCCTGGCCCCACCCTCGAGTGCGCGCCAACAGGCTCCCACAACCTCCCAACATCCTGGCTGACGATCGCACTACTTCATAGTTACGGAACATGTGGAGGCGAGTGAGGATTGGTGGTGACGTCAGGTGGTGGGCGCACCCTAGAGATCTACCGTACATGTTTCATATCGGAGTACGGCAGTGCACGAGGGTGGGGCGGCCTGCGGGTATACCGTATGTCATGTACACGTGGTGGTGGTGGTGGTGGTGGTGATGACGTCGGAGGTGCCGTACCTTGAGATCGCGGTGCACGATGGTGGGGTGCAGGTACTCCAGGGCTGCAGCGATCTGACTGCCGATGTGGAGCACCTGCATGGGCAGGGGTCATGGAGGTGGGGACTGCCGGTAGCCACGTGTCGGGGGCCCCCGACCCATGGGACCGCCATCCCACCTTGGAGAGGGGCAGCAGCGGCCGCCGGTCCGCCTCGCTGGCCGCCTCGCTGCCATTTTCCCGCTTGCCGTACAGCAGCCTGTCCAGGGAGGTGTCCATGAGCTCCATCACGAGGCACAGCCGCGGCGGCGTCAGACACGCCGCCAGCAGGCGCACCACGTTGGGGTGGGTGCAGCGGCCCAGCACCGCCACCTCCTGCTCCAGGCTCGAGGCCACAAGCTGCGCGGTGTCGCGGACGGCCGCGGCCGCGTCCCGGCCTGGTGCCGCCACGTCAGGCGGCGGCGGTGCCGCCGCCGCCGCCGCCTCCACCGCCACCGTGCCGTGCCCGTCCGTGCCAGCCCCGGTCACCTTACCACTGCCGTCAACCGCAGCCGCGGCGCCGGTCGGCTCAGCACAGGTCGCCGCAACCACCTCACCCGGGGCCCTTGGCCCCTCAGCGCCTGCCGCGGCCTCTCCCGTACTTCCGTCGCCGTCCAGCACCGTCGAAACTGTCGCCTGCGCAGCCTCCGCCTCCACCTCCACCGCCTCCGCCTGCACCGCCTCCGCCTCCACCGCCTCCGCCTCCACCGCCTCCGCCGCCGCGGGCTCGCTCGGTGGCCCCAGGAGGCTGCCCCCACGCCAGGCGCTGGCTTCCGCTCGGGTCGGGGCGGTTGCCTGGCCTGACGCCCGGCGGACCCCCTCCACCACCTGGATCACCTTGACCGCCACCCTCTCCCCCCGCCACAGCCCCTCGTACACGCGCCCAAACATGCCGCGACCCAGGAGCGTCGGCAGCAGCGTGACGGCCTCGTCAGCCTCGGCCACGACGCCGCCGCAACCTCCTGCAGCCGCGTCGCCCCCCGCGCCGTCAGATGAAAACAGACCCATGGGTCCGTGCGCCAGACCCTCAGGTTGCTGAGCACCGGCACCGGTGTCCCGGGGCATGGGCGCAGTGCCGCATTGCGCCGGCCGGTGGTGCGGCCCCGACCCGTCGGCGGACCCGCTGGCTTCAGGGGGCGACGACGACGGCTGGTGGTGGTCTTGCAGGTCAGAGTGGGTGCGGGAGGGCGCAGGCGGTGCGAGCGCGTCGCCGACGCCGCCACATGCCGCATCCCGGTCGGCCCCGCCGCCAGCGATGCCTGCAGCGGCGGTCGCCGCGGCACCGCCACCGCCACCACCACTGCCACTGTCACCGCCACCGCGTCGCGCCTGCAGGAGCCCCCCGGCCGCCCCGACAGCCGCACCGGGTCCCATCGGCGGATGCGGAGATGGCGGCGCGCAACAGGCCGCGGCAGCGTCGTCCGGTCCCTCCGTCCCGTGGGTCTGTTGTCCGGCCACCAGGACCCTGACACCCAGCACCAGATCTGGGCGGGTGGGTGTGAACTGTGTGATGATCGCCTCGGGGCCGACGGGGGGCAGTCCTGCGGGCAGGCAGCACAGCGGGAGGGCACAAGAGGAGCACGAGGCTGGGCACCCGACGAGGTGGGCCTGCACTGCATGGGGTGTGCTTGGGGGCATCTATGCCTAGGGCAGGGCGAAGAGGATTGTGTGTGGAAGTTGACAGGGGGCGTTGCCAGCTGGTTGCTTCGAGTCTTCGACGTCCAGTCGGCTCTTCGACGTCGTCACCCATTCCCAACATCGGCGCTCATTGATTTGGAGGTTGTCTCTTTCGCTGCTCTACCAACTCGATCCGCAGGCGCTGCGGGGCCAAGAGCCCGGGGTGCGGTGGTTGCGGCGACCTGTGCTGAGCGGACCGGCGCCGCGGCTGCGGTTGACGGCAGTGGTAAGGTGACCGGGGCTGGCACGGACGGCACCAGGCCGGGAGGTGGCCGCGGCCGTCCGCGACACCGCGCAGCGTGTGGCCTCGCGCCTGGAGCAGGAGGTTGCGGTGCTGGGCCGCTGCACCTACTCTATGGACTGAAGGAAGGGCACGCGGCATCAGGACCGGATGCCCTTGGGCTGCGCGGGTGGGTCCGTGAGCGGATGAAGTCAACGGGTCGAGCAGGCGAGGGTCGGGCCCCGGGACCCGCACAAGATGACTTAGGACCCCATCGTACCGTACCGTACCGTTCACCGTACGGTGCACCGTACAGCAGGCAGCGCCCAGCTGCTCCACAACCCCCTGTCCACTCACCCGCCAGTCCCCAGCCAGGTCCCGCCCCCGGCGCGCCGAAGGGGGTGCCTTCTCCTCCCCCAGCTGCGGGTGCCGCCAGGCTGCTGACGGCGCTGCAGCATCCGCCCTCCATGTTGACGAAATGGCTGGTCTCCAGGTCCGGATACGGATCCCCGCGTGTGTCGCCTGTCCTGCCGCGCGCAGCTGCGGCGCCTCCTCCGAGGTGAACGCCCGGCATGCCCAGACGGAGGTCGCACCCGCGGCCGGCGGTGAGGTCCTTGGGCTGTTGCTTTGACTCCGGGTCTGGCGGGGGACGGCGGTGAACCGGCAGGACTCCTGTTCCGCAGGAGGCTGTTCCGCTTCGTTGCAAGGAGGACGGCCCCAGCCACCAGCGCGACCACCGTAGCTGCGGCGGGCAGCCGGGTCAGGTCGGGGCGGGGCGGGGGCGGCAGCAGCGGCGGGCAGCCGGGCGAAACGGTCCCACTGTCACTGTGGTGGCATTGCAGCGGTGCACCGTTCTTCGGGTGACGGCCGCCCTTGGCGCGGCGACGACGGTACCTCCCGCCCGTATGCGGAAGCAGCAGCTGCTGCTGCGGAAGCTGCGGAAGTAACACACGACACCCTTTGCAGCGCCCCACTCAGGCCATCTTTCCTGGCCGGAACCCGAGGGTTGCTGATTTCTCAAGTCGCTTGTTTCCATCAAGGGCCGCAAGCGCGCATCTGGTCCAATCCACATCTGATCCAGTCCACGACGCCCGGCCCCATACCGCACCGCACCGCACCTCCGGCCACCGAGCCGAACACCGCGCCCACCACCGCCCCAGCGGACAGGCCGGTCGGCCCCGCCGCGGGCAGCGCAGCAGCCGGCGGCGGCGACTCCGGCACCGGAGCCGCAGGCGGCGGCTGTCGCCAGTACAAGCCCGACAACAGCAGCGACTCGCAGCCGGCCTCGCCATAGGTTTCCTGGCAGCCAGGCGGCGCCATGTTAAAGCAAATCGAGTAGGTCTGAATGAGCAGTACCTGGCGACGGGTAAGTTGGTTGCAGGGCAACGAGAAAGGCACCGGGAAGTGTGCGGTTCGTGTGTTGGTGTGTGGTAAATGATAGTGTGTTTGACAAGAAGCCCACCCATAACCACCCAAACCTGCGATTTACTTACCAATGACAACACAACAAGATGAAGATGATACGAGTGTGCGTGTGTGTGTGTTTTGTTCTGCAGGCAGGGCAGGAGTGCGTGTCATGCAGTAACGCGGGCGCGTCAGCGGCAGGCAAGGGGAACGTGTAGGGGTTGTGATGAGATGCGCATCGGCCAAGAAGGGGAATCCCGACACGCTCCGGCTGTGGGCTCTAGGCCCCAGCGAGTGCAGCTGCGTGTAAGGGGAGCCTCTCATGTACAGCGCTGCAGATCACGTGGAGAGCAACTGTAACTGCAACTGCCGCCCACCGCTTGCGTACCGCTACGTCTCCTGCACCCAACGAGGCGCCCACCCACCAACCACGCCCGGTTGATACTGCTTCTTCGCTTCAACGCATCCACCCACCCACCCACCCACAAGCTCGCAGCTCAGCTTTCTTCTGCCCACAGGACCGGTGCTGGTTGCGGGAACCTACCCACCATATAGCCACTAAAGATCGGGGTGGTGTTGGTCGCGTCCAGGTCTCTGGCGGCGACCCCAAAGTCGATGAACCGGGAGACACGCGGCCAGCAGCGCTCCAGGGGGGCCGCGGCGCTGTCGTTGCGACACTGCGCGGGCAGGCCCGGCAAGGCGGGTGGCCAGGGCACCGCCGGCGACTCGTACAGGTTGGGCCCAGCCGGCAGCCCCGGCGGGCGCGGCACTGTGTTGGCGGCCGCCCTGTGCATGCGGGGAGGCGACATCGACCTCGTTTTAGGGAGGGTGACGTTCGCTGCATCGGGGGACATCTCCTGTTCGGTGCGCTTTGAGCCGTGGGCATTCAGACAGGCCATGAATGTGTTTGATGAGGAACCCGCCGTGTGTTTAGAGAAGAGACCCGCTCGACCCAAACCAAGGACAACAACACCCCGTGTGTATGTCAGTAGGTGGCGAGCCCGGCCGAACCTCTGAACCAAGACCGAACGGCTCGGGCTGGGTGCGGATGGCTGCTGCACTGAGTGCTGCGAGACTGGCGGGCTGTCCTTCGAAGCAGCCCTCCGGGTTGAATTCACATACCGTATCTGTGTTTCGCGAGAAACCCGCCCGACCAGTATGTGTGTGTACATGAATGTGTTTATCGCGATGAAACCCGTTTGTGTTTGCGTGTAAAAGGAGTTGTAGGACAACCGCGCCGCCAGCGGTGACCCTGTTGACCTCGGACGGGGTACTAGGGACACCCAGGGTCAGCTCCAGGGAGACAGCAGGGCGACCAACGGAGAGCGGAGAAAGCCACCGCACACAGCTGACTGTCCCTCGGTGGTCTGACAGCGCGCGTCAGCATGCCGGGAGGAGTGGGAGTGGATACAGATCTGGCCCCCCGCGCGCACTTCCACGTTGCCTGTCATAGCGTTTAGAGAAGAGACCCGCCTATCATAGTGGTTCCTGACATGTGCGTACTTGCTGTACACAGCACTGCCACCGGCACGCCGTGGAGCGGATACATGCGCGCATCGCCGCAGCACCTATCTATCTGGGACCGTTGGAACACCCGGTCGGGACTCGGGTCCACCTTGTCACGACTACCACTACCTGGCCCCCCGCTCCCGCGGCCTCTCCGGGCTGCGCGGGGCCACCGGTTCGGCCCCACGGTGGTGTGAACCCGTGTACTGGCAGCGCCCTGGTACGCCATGTACTGGCAGAGCCCTCCGCTGCTCCCTCCCCTGCTCCCTCCGCTGCTCCCTCCCTCCGCTGCTTCCTCCCTCCGCCCGAGAGAGTGACGGGACACCCACCGGCCGGTCACGGGTGGCGCACAATACCGATTAGTGATAATCGTGCCTCGGAGAATCAGTTGGGCCGGCGCCACCGCCGGGGCCGCGTAGCCGCCAACCGCGCTGACACGACTGCTGTTTCCGTCGCCGCTGCCGCCGCCGCCGCTGGTCGCTTGTGCCACACCGCTGGGTGACGGCGGTCGCTGCGGGCTCGGGGGGGCTGCGGACGCGGTCGCTGCGCCGGACACAGCTGTGGCTGCGCCGGCCGCGGCCGCTGCAGTGGGGTTGGGGGAGATGATGTCCAGGCCGGGGAGCCGGACGGTGGAGACGCTTCTCCAGTCCAGGAGCATCACCGCCGAGAGCGTCAGGACCACCGAATCAGGAATGCGGATCTGCAACAGTGAGCGGGTCCCGGGAGGTGCACAGGTGGACTGACGGTCAGGCTGCGCACCAGCGACACTTCGAGGGTTGACACTGGAACTGCGCGTTGAGGTGGAGGAAGGAGGAGATACGCCGGACGGTGGAAGTTTAAAGATGTCGAAGGCATCACGTGCGATAGCACTAGCGACTCGAAAGGGGTGGTGGTGGGCTAGGTTGTGGGTGAGGTGCATGGGCGCAAGGGCGGACCCGTCGCAGGCGCCAAGAGGATTTGAACACTGGGAAGGATGGATGAAGAAGGCCGTGTGGTTGAGCAGCCATCGGCCGCCCAGTGGTTCGATGCCCTGGAATGACCGTATTGAGGGCCCGTGGTGTGGTTGCCAAGCAAACGGTCCAATGCACTTGCGGTTGTAGTTGGTGGAGAAGCGTCAGTCACGCCATAGGTGGTTCGACACTTACATAAGATTTCAGGAAGCCCAGATTTAGGGTGACTGGATGCCCGACATCGTATCCGGTGATGGTCAGGTTCCGGCCCAAAGTAACGGGGCGCCGGTGCTCAGTTGGCCAGTCAGCAGCTACGAGCGCGACGTCGTTCTCAAGGAGGACTGTACGAACGGTTTCGTTGCACACGGCTGTGGCAAGGCATGCGCCGCTGCTGCACTTCACCACTCTATTCAGCATGACGCTGGGTGTCGCAGGTGAATTAATACCAGGCTCTTGACTCAGCTGGCAGCTGGCTTGGGTGAGAAGCCACGCCACTATCAGAAGACGCGGGCGGAGTCCCATTCTCAGCTTCACATGGAACGTATATCAATTCAAACAAAGGGATATTCCTAATGGTGCCGCGATTGCCCTTGCCGCGGTCATGCCGCTTGGAGACAGGGCAGGAAAGCTGTTGGTCTCACATTGTTGGTATTGTAGCTACGGTCGATAAACACGTAATCATGCCGTTTAGTTTGGCTAACGGTCAGAAAATCGTGACGCACCGGGTCACGCCCACGGATAGGACTTGTTCGTACATAGTATATTAAGCTTGCATTATACTTGCAAAGGCTATCAGTCCTAGCCAAGGTCTTTGGGGAGCTTGTGTCGCACACGCACGGATCGGTGTCACGGGACGAGCAACTTGCAGTTATTGCTGAAATGTTCACATTCGTCAGCCGTAGGGGGGTCGCAAAATATGCCTGCTTACTAAAAAAATATAAATTTGCCACACCCTCTAGCACTTTGCGTTTCGTGGTGTGTGGTCCACACAAAGACTATGCATCGTGACGCTAAAATAATAGCGTGACCTGAGTGTATGGTATGTTATCAAGTATTTAAAATATCTCCAGTGAGCCAGTGTACTTTCTGATGTACGGCGGTTCATACGGTACGCACCTGTACTTTTTGTCGTACGCCGGATAAATGAGAAGGCAAGGCACATGAAAGATAAAAATCAGCAGGCGGGAACCATATCGCCAGCAAGATGGCAGGGGCCCGCTTTTCTGGGCTGCCATGGCAGCCTTCCTAATTGTGTTCAGCCGGGTTCAGCTAACCAACAAACCGTTATGTAGGCTGGCGTGTGACACTTGCAGAGCCAGAAGCTTGGCAGGCAGTCGTGACCCTGAACATATGCATGGGGTACTCTCCTTCCGCCAAAAGCATTACTGCTGGAGGTCTGGGAGGTTCGGAGGGAGCACTTGGTTGTCGAATGTCCGGAACTTTGCTGGAGGTCCGGAGGGAGGGCATAATTGACGGCCTAATAGGTACAGCAGTAATACAATATGAAAAGGCCGAACAGGCCGAATATGCAAGAATATCCAGGTAGCCTCCGCTGCTCTCTTCAGCTGCATGGCTGGTGATCTGGAGTGTTTCATCCCAAGCGAAAAATGACGACACAAGACGGCACTGTTAGGCACAGGTTTGGTGATTTGGTCAGAGAGTGTGTGTGTGTGTGTGCCTGGTAGGACCCCGTAGTACACGCTCGCCTGTGTCGGCGTATGACGCGAAACGGCCCGCGTGGAGTTTGGCTGTTGCATAAGGGCTTTCGATGGGACCGGCACTTGATATCGGATGTATGGTCGGTGCACGTCGGTGCACTTCATTAATGCTCAGGCTGGGACCGCTAGCCTACACCAGTACGGTCGTTTTGTGACCCACGTTGGGCGTGGCAGCTAAGCAACGACCCATTCCAGGACTCCTAAGCAGAGAGATTACCTGCTTGCGTCCATGTGCAACCAAACCACTTCCACGAATGAGAGTGCACAGACAACAGCGACCTTGCAGCAACAATTCCTTTTAAAAACACCTCATAAATGCTTTGTCCAAAACGTCAGTGCACCCAGCGACCCAGGGTTTGTAATGAGGCGTACGGCACGCGCTCAACCATGGCAAAAGCCAAAGCCTGGACGATGCCGATAATCTTTCCTGAATACAAGTCAGGACATTTGATTCAATTGGAGTTTTGCACGGAACATCCTGCTTGGTCCTCCGGCCGCAAACTTCCGGCGGCGTGGAGATCTTTCTGAAAAATGGTGGGAATCGGCTGGCCTTCAGCGTTTATAGGTGCAACTTGCAGAACTTCGAAATGATATCTAATTTTTGCAATTGCAGTCCAAGTTCTGGGGCCGTGATAGCAGCGATGAGGAGGAGCAGTCGACCGAGGAGGAGGAGTCCAGCGAGGAGGAGAGCAGCTCGGAGGAGGGCAGCTCTTCCGAGGATGACTCAAGCTCTGGCTCTGATTCAGACTCCGATTCGGACTCGGACTCGGACGAGGATGGGCCCAACAAGTGAGCGGCCGCCGTGTTGCAGGCAAAGTTGTGTTGCAGCTGGTTGAGACGTGTGCACTGTACGTGCTGCAGGTTCTTGGCAGGGTCGAGCGACTCAGATTCAGACGATGACCGTCGCGTCGTTAAAAGCGAGAAGGACAAGCGCATGGGCGAGCTTGCGCAGACGGCCGAGGACATTCGGGTGGGGATAGTTGCGTTTGGAGTATCTTGATGTTCTCAGCCCAGAGGATACGTCGTTTGGTGCTCTAGATGCGGTTGGCGGGAGCCGGGGCGGCGCTACATGGTCCTTCTCGTTTACCCTCTTCGCGCAGAACAAAATCAAGATCAACGACTGGAGCACTATCCAGGAGCTTTTCGATGTCCTGAATCAGCGCTTGGAGAAGACGCGGAAGTTCCTGGTCGGCCCGACCGTTCCGCGCGTTTACCTCAAGTGTCTTATTGAGCTGGAGGATTATCTCAATGAGACCCTAGGCAATAAGGATCTTAAGAAGAAAATGTCTCAGACGAACGCGAAGGCGTTCAATACTATGCGCCAGCGCCTGAAGAAGCACAACGTAAACTTCGCGGAGCAGATGACCAAGGTGCGGGGCCTTTCAACCTGCTTGTACGCAGCTTGCAAGCGTTGGCTATGAGGCGGGAGCGGACGCGGGGGCAGTGAAAACGAGGTGGAGGGCTGATGGGGACAGCAGGGGAATGTGGGTGTGTGGGCCGGTTTGCAGCCGCCGGGTTCTGACAATTCTTGGTACCTTTTAGCGAACGACGGCACGGTGCTCCGAACTTTCTATGTGACTGAAGCCCCACACGTTGACCGTCGCCTGTTCAAATCAGGTCCGCGAAAACCCGGATGAGGACGATGAGGATGATGCCGCTGAGTCAGCCAGTGAGAGCAGCGAGAGCGGGGACGAGCGTGAGCAGGAGGATCGCAAGCAGCAGCAACAGCAGAAGGCAAAGGACAAACTGCTTACTATGGACCCTAAGGAGATTACGTACGAGATGGTGTCCAGGAAGCTGCGGGAGATTGTGGTGTCCAGGTGCGTGGGGATGTTGAGGTCACATATCAGGACCCCAAATGGTGAATTATGCTGCTTTGGTGTATGGCATTTCAGAAGCAACGTTGGTTGCGCCCCCCTATATGGCAGTTCATTGTCACAGCTTGTCTGTCTTCCCAATGTGTAGAAGAGTCCTCGGCTGGGCTTAATGTCTGCAAAGGTGGATGCGGGGAACAGCATTTCCGGCATAAGCTTTATCACAACAGAAACCAACGACCAGTAGGCATCCGGTAATTTCGGCGCTGTCCCGGGGGAGCTGTCATCAGCTCACCGACCTCCCGGCGGTTGGTTGTGCGGCCCGTTTATTTGCCTACTCGCACTGCCCTGCACTACTATAGACGGGGTGGAGCATCTCCCTTGGAGCTTGTCCTCACGCCTATACGGTGTCTGCACGGTGCGCCAACTTCAACGTTGCAATGGCTAGACTGCGGGAGGCTTGGCGCGCAATCGAATCGATATCGACCCTTGGACATTAGCTCCATTAAACTCGGTCGTCGCGTGTCTTCCGACACGTTGTCCATTCAACTCACCCCTTGCGAACTCACATCTTGTGAATTCAATCCCCTGTGGCTAACCAGGGGTCGCCGGAGCACTGACAAGCAGGAGCAGGTGGAGATGCTCACCTACTTGGTGCAGGTGGCGCGCGGCCCAGCTCAGCGCTTCGAGGTGCTGGCGCAGCTGACCAGCAGCCTGTTTGACCTCAACCCAGGCGTGACGGGCCACCTGCAGACCGGGCTCTGGAAGAAGTGCGTCATGAACCTCTTCGAGATGCTGCGCATTCTGCAGGTTCGAGGGCTGGAGCGAGGCATGGTTAGAATCCCCCAGCTGCGGGTGTGGGGCTGGGTGTGGGCGGTGTGCGGGTTAGCTGAATGCGTGCTAAAGTGCACTGACATCGGCCTGTGTATGGTTAATGTTATGCCTGAGGCCACGATGCCCGTGTCGAATGGCCACGTTGCAGCTCGTCGCCGTTTTTTGAGTTGGTTCCCGGCGGGCTATGGCAATGGACGGCTGAGCCTATGCATGGCGCCGTTGCTGCGATACCATTCGCAGGATAACCCGAACGTCAAGGTGGATGAGAACGCTGACGCGCTGGAGGAGCGCACGGAGCAGCCCGCGGATGGCGCCGAGGTGAAGGTCTGGGGGAACGTCGTGGCGTTCGTGGAGCGTCTGGACGATGAGCTCTTCAAGAGCCTCCAGGTGTGGAATTGCGGGGACCTCGTCAGCGTCTGCTTGTCGTGGATGCGTACTCTTTTTTGAGTTAATATCTATGGCAGTTGCATGCGGAGAGGGACGCTCGGTTTGGGGTGCATTTGGCCTGAACTGATGGGTTGGTCCGGACATGCGAGGACCGTGAAATGTCCTCGCGATGGATCAGGCGTTTGAGCGGGGCCGCGACGTTATTGACTTGCTTGGGATGGCGTTGCAATCGTGCTTTCCCCCCTGCCAGGTCATTGACCCACACACCCACGAGTACATGGCGCGGCTGCGGGATGAGCCTGTGTACATGGCTCTGGGCTCCAAGGTGCTGGAGTACCTCACCAGGTGCGTGAGGTGAAGTTTGTCCGGCAATGATCTGGGTGGGTTGTTTTAGCAGCGGTGGAGCGGAATGCTGGGTGGAACACTGAACGGTAAGATGCGTCGGGAGCTGCAGCGCATCGGCAGCCTTCTGTTCAGGCCGGCCGTGATTGTACAGCTGGACGTGCGCCGGTTTCCTCTTGCCTCCGCACGACGGTGTTCGCGGGCTCGCGGGCTGAGGCTGATGCTCATCCTACTATTGTGGCTACAAGCAGCATTGACACCCAATCACCTCGCAAGAGCTGCGAGATTCTAGCGGACTGAGCGCGCTGGTACGCCGCAGTAGACGCCGCAGTAGAGTACGCGCGGTGGACTCGGCTTGTGACGGTGTACGTTACGTGATGCAATCCACCGGCAGGGTCGGGGACATGGCTGGCAGCGCGAAGGTCGCCCTGCGCTTGGTCGAGCACCTGTACTACAAGACCGACGCGGTGTACGACGCCATGCGCAAGCTGACGATGGCGCAGCAGCATAGCGCCGCCGTGCCCGCACCGTTGGCGGACGACGGCGGCGATGAGGAGGAGTCGGGCCCCAAGGTGGAGGTGCTGGTGCCGGCGGATTACGTCATGGCGGAGAACTGCCACGAGCTGATGCGCTCCCTGGTGGGCCTCATCTTCAGGCACGGCGACGAGCGCACCAAGGCGCGCGCCATGATGTGCTACATCTATCACAAGGTGGGTCCACAAGACAACATCTACATGTCGGTCGTATCCGGGTTGTCCTTGCTGGTTTCCCGGACAGCTTTCCATGAAAGAAAATGCCCGTTGGAATAGGTGGAACGCCTCACATTGCCCCTTGCCGTGTCTCCCTCCGCAGGCTATCCACGACGACTTCCACGGCGCCCGTGATCTGCTGCTGATGAGCCACCTGCAAGTGAGTTTGAAAGGAAAGGAGGGACGTACCCACGCGTCGCACATGCTCGTGCACTTGGTTTCGAAATCCAGACTAATTACGCTGGGAATGCCTTTTTGCAAGGCAGGCTCGCAGATCAGGTGCAGTCCGCAGCCGCGTCATAATCGAGGGGACACTGGTCCGCAGCACGCGGGACCCATTAGCTTCTGTAATGCTTTCAGTAGAGGCAACAATCGCAACTGTCTGTAGCACAGGAGCGATCCGGACGCCGTGTCCGTCATAACACACCACCTGGGGACGTGCTCGAAACCTCGAGACGAAAACCTGGGGCAGAGAGTCCAGAATTGCACAAGAGCAAGACTGTGTTCATATCTTGCTACAGCTGCTTATCCAGCGCGCTTTCGGGTGCCACGCTTCTTTCCGTTACCAACTACAGGACTCGATCCAGCACATGGATGTGTCGACTATGATCCTGTACAACCGCGCTATGGCGCAGCTGGGTCTCGCGGCCTTCAGGGCGGGTCTGATCCAGGAGGCGCACGCGTGCCTTAACGAGCTGTACGGCAGCGGGCACATCAAGGAGCTGTTGGCGCAGGGTACGTGCGGCTTTGCCGCCGGGTTGGGATGTGGGTTGTGATGTTGGGAGGATCTTTTGACTACCTCGCCTTCGGACGTGGCTGCCCATTCGACGACGCGGCGTCCAGGTGCCGTTTGAAGAATGTTTAAGGACATGAAAGTTTTCATGTAAGATGTCAAGTTGAGCGGGCTCCTTTGCCGCTCTGTGTTCGTGTTCTTTTGTTAGGCATGTCGATGGGCAAGTACCACGAGAAGACGCCTGAGCAGGAGCTGGCTGAGAAGAGGCGCCAGATGCCGTTCCACATGCACATCACCCTGGAGCTGCTGGAGAGCGCGTACCTCACGTGTGCCATGCTGCTGGAGGTGCGTTGCAGGGGCTGGGGGCAGGGGCCGGTGGCCGTGTTGACCCGGTGGTGGATTTTCCTGCCTGCCACGGGTCACGCGAGCGCCGCGGCCTCATACCTCGTGTGTGGACGTCATGCGGCTCAAACCCGGTCTGCCAGCAGAATGCCATCGTGCGAGGGGGGGGAGTTGCGGGAGATGCAGAAGGTGCGGGGAGTTCTATTCGTCGTGAACAGGCGGTCCGCCGTTGTCGTACTAATGTTACCAGCAGTTGGAGCCTCCTGGCTTGTGGTGATCTTCCTTTCCTGTTCTCCCTCCCTGTCCGTCCCCTGCTCGCCCGCACTTGTCGCAGGTGCCCAACATGGCCGCCAACCCGCTGAACCCCAAGAAGAAGATGATCTCCAAGTCGTTCCACCGCATCTGGGACACGTACGCGCGCCAGGCCTTCACCGGCCCGCCCGAGAACGTCCGTGACCACATCATGGCCGCGTCCCGAGCACTGGCGACGGTGCGTGGCGGCGACGGTGCATGTGGGAGAATCGGGAATGCACATGGTGCATGCGGAGTGCACATAAGTGTCGTTGTCGATTGCGCTGAATGTGCCGAGCAGAGCGTGTGCACCGTGAACCAGCAAGGTCTGAAGACCTAGGCTCCGAAGCCCGCTTCTCAGAGAAATTCAAGATTGACTTTTCTCTGCCTTGGCAATTTTATGAGAAGCGGGCTTCGGAGCCCAGTATGTTGTCGTCTCTGTAACGGTACTCTCTACGCACTGCACGCACTGTGCTTAACCGCATGGTTCCCATCGCGCCTGCCCAACGCGCTGTCACAGGGTGACTGGTCCAAGTCGTTCAACTACCTGAAGGCGCTCAACGCCTGGAACCTGCTGCCAAGGAAGGACCAGGTCCTGGCGATGCTCAAGGTCAAGGTGCAAGAGGAGGCCGTTCGCACGTACCTGCTCACGTACAGCAGCCAATACGCCTCGCTCTCCCTGGACCAGCTGGCCAACATGTTCGAGCTGCCGGACAAGCAGGTGTGTCGAGCGCCTTGAGGTTTTTTTATCTGCAAGGCTCCATGCTTGGGGACCCCGTCCATCTGTCTAATCACACGAGGACCCACCTCTCAGCTATTTGTAAGCCGATTGTTAAGTTTGTATTGTGTAGAATGCAACTGTCGCGACGTGGATGTACCCTAGCTTCTCATACCTTCATCAAGGTTTTTGATAGGTGCCCCCCGTGTGTGCGCCTCGCGCCTCCCCTGACCTCTGAAAGATCTACTCGATCGCCAGCAAGATGATGATTGCGGAGGAGCTGCCGGGCTCGTGGGACCAGCCGACCCGCACCATCGTGATGCACGCCTCGGAAGCCTCCCGCGTGCAGCGCGTCGCCCTTCAACTGGCGGATAAGGTGCGGGCCGGCGGCACTGGGAGGGAGGGAGGGAACGGTTCGAGGGTCGAAGAGCGACGCATGGAGTTATATCGGCTAGGAAGGGAGTGCTTGCCATTGGATACGGCACAAGCGGCTTCACGGCGTGACAGCGAAGTTGTTTGTCAGGACCACTATCGGGGTTCTCATTGCGGGTCCCCGTGTCCCCGTGTTTCGATTGCGCACCCGCACTGTCCTTCCGTTAGGTCTGCATGGGATCTCAGTGCATGGGCATTTGTCCGCACTGCCGCGGTTGCAATCACACGCTTCCGCTCTCATGCACATGCAGGCGGCGGTTATCGTTGATCTCAACGAGCGCGCGCTCGCCTACCGCACCGGCGGGCTGCGGGATGCCGATGACGAGGGTGGCGGCGGTGCCGGTGCCTCGCGACGCCGCGGAGGCCAATGGGACGACGAGGGTGGAGCAGGCGGACGCAGCCGTGGAGGTGAGTTGCGCGGATCTCGCGGTCTCGACGGATATAATGACCAATCAAATTAACTCATCGAATCAACTCGTTTACTGAACGATCTACTTCTTGTCGTGAGATCATTTGGTCGAACCAGTGAAATCACGCGGCATCAGTACAGAATTAATCAGAATTTTGTGACAGCTTTCACGTGGCGTCATGGGAACAGCGCTTTCTGTGTCTTGACCCACCCACCCACCCTCCTTGCCTTCTTCGCCATTGCACTGCAGGTGTCAAGCTGGGCCTGGTCCGCAACCTGGGCCCCCGGGGCGACCGCGGGGATCGCGGAAGCATCCGGTCGGGGCCGCGTTCTGGCGGCATGGGCCCCCGCGGGGGCTCCTACCGCCGGGAAGGCGGTATGGGAGGCAGCTACGGGGACCGCGTGGGCGGGGGGCCGCGTGGCTTTGGCCGACCGGGTATGGGCGGCGGCAGCATGAGCTCCATGTCGGCACTCGGAAGCTTGCGAGCCGGGAGCGGGCTTGGGATGGGGTCACGCGACCTCCGCGACTCTCAGAGGCCGTAAAGACTGTAGTTAGGTCGGTTGAAGACGTGCAGGGGGTGGGGAAAGGGCCTGGGCCGCGCGCGTGTGCTTGAGGCGTGGAAGTCTGCCTTGTTGAATCAGTAGGTTTAGGTTTAAGCAACCGGGCGTTACAAAGCAGGAACAGGCGGACGCGCCTGGCATGGATGATTACTGAACTTGACCAGTGAGTGCTAAGTGTGGCTGGGCAGCAGGGCAGGGGCAGCGTTTGGTTAACTCTTTTTTGAGTCGAGATATCAGCGACCCGTGTTGATTGAGGGCTGTGGTCGCTCCCCCGTTCGTCTGCTGAACGCGGACGCGGGTCGGCTGACGTTGTGGTTTGCTTGCACCACGAATGGGTTGAGCGGCCTTGTCCTACCCGGCATGCAGGATGCGGTGAGCATGGGTTTTAATTTCGTCTGAGTCCCGATCCAGGTTGCCTCGGGCTGACTTGCCTCACGTGCCCCGAGCGTGCGCGCACAAGGTCGAGCGGCTTGGTTCTGACGCTGTGTGCGGAGTAGGAGTTGACGCCGGGTGGATGCAGCGCTGGATCACGACACCGAAACATTCGCGGGAGCATAAGTTGTCGCGGGTTCAGAACTTGCGGCTCAAGTTGCAAATTACGTACACGCATTTGTGAAACGCGTGCATGGCTTTGATGCCCCGAGGCAGCCACGAGTCGGGGTCCCTACCACCGGCGCGATGTGCGCCACCGGACGTCCACTGTTACGCGTTTAGATAAGCAGGGCTCTTCGAAGCGGCGAGCCTCGTCGCTTTGAGGCTATATGCAGCAACCTTCCTCGCAGATGCAGCTCATATCGACAGGTTTCAATGACTGCAGCTGCGGGTACATGCCACGGAGAGCCGCAGCATGGCGTGTGGCTGTTTTTGCTCTGCAGCGCGGGGGCAGCGGCACCGACCCTTAGCCACTGGCCGTACCGTAAGAGCATCTCTACAGTGAACGGGGTCGCCCGGGTGCGCTGGAGCTGGGTGACTGGGTACAGAGTTACCAACGGTTTGGTGGGCGCGAGCAGAGATCGAGTCAAAATTGGCACGCAAGTGACCCTGTAGAGCGTTCGGAAGGTGTCGGATGACTGGATGCGCGGAGCTACACCTGTGCTGTGAACGGGCACCGCCCCGTAACTGCCGCGGCAGTGCAACATGGCTTGCCCTGGAGGTCGCGGCCTATCCGTCTCCACAGGAGCATGACCGCCCTTCGAAGAACAGCTGTTGCAGGCAGGGAATGCGACGGATGTTTGCCCACGCTGGCAATTGTGATGACAAGAAGTCCATGCCGGTAGCGGTCACGCCAACGCTGTGGATACAGCGCTTCCACGTTCGTGTGGTCTTGCGCGCCGGCTTGCCGGTGCAACATGATTTGATCCAGGAGGGGATTGGGGTCAAGGGCGTGATAGGGAGCTGTCATGCAGTGCATGCAATCGCACGGGTACCGTAGTTTGCTAGTTTCAGTGGCGTCTGCCTCGGCGTCATGAATGAATGAACGTTACAGCGGACCCCCTAAGGGATCAACGGTGTATACCAGGGCAAGCCCCAGCAGTCATGTGAGAGCAAATAGAATCCAAGCTATGTATGGGGATGTACCCGATACATTGCAGGGGGGGACTGCATGGCGGGGGGTGTATTGGCAAGCCACACGCCGTCTGCTTCAGCCTCCGACTTGCGACCCGGTCATCAGAATGGAGCTGTTCGTACATTTGATTTCAGGCAATACGCTGTAGGTACAACGAAACAATGGAGGCCCTCGGGGGCACAGTCAGCTGCCTCAAGACCGAAGCTGGGTTCCTTCCCGTTTCCCACCGATATTGATGGGTTAGTTGTGGCTGATGATCATTCATACATGGCGTTGGGCATATATGATGTGGCGGAGAGTACGGGAGGGTTCGGGGCACCGGCAACACACGAGATTACATGGTGGTCTGATCGCACCTATTGGAAGCGGGGTCCCTCCTTTTCAAACTCACGCTCAACTTTGAAAGATGTTCTCCCGTTGCACTTCGCCGCAGATTCGATGAAATTGAGTCCGAAACCAATGCATGACGCGCGCTGCACCAATGAGGAGCACAGCACAGCCTAGCACAGCACAGCACAGCACGCCACGCAACAAGTTCTGGACATATTGCCTGGTAGACAGCTTTGACAAAAGATTGAAGACAAATTGCACTGCCATGGGTCAACCACAGAGCAGCATGCTGTAACGGCATGTACGCGCACACAGAACAGAAATCCTGGCTGTTCCTTCTGTGTCGTACAACTGCACGACTGATGTAGGCTGCCATGCAGATGACACAAATGCCTGCAACAGTTCTTGAGACCGAGCGCATCAATTGTGCGCGAACATCTAACACGAAACGAAAGACACCATACGGAAGAGTCCACGCACGGGCGCACAGAGAAAAGATTGGAATGCCGGATCCCCACACACAAAACCGGGGAGCGCGAGTCAACCCGCGAACACACTCAACTGTCGGGAACACGAACGGTTACCCGCTTCGGACGACGCGCACACACATATTCGTATGTGCACTCGCACAGATGGCACGATGACGCACGTTATCATTGGTTTGGGTCGGGCGGGTTCTTCCACTGAACACTCACACATATACACACACCTACACACACACATGGCTCAGCGCATGTCTATTTCTTGCCGTGTGATGTCTTCACAGGCATGGGCCACGCTGTGTACGAACAATCGCAGGGCCATGACAACACGGCAGTACGGTATGTCTCGATGCACACCGAAGCAGGATGCAGACAAGCACCAACAGTCCCCAGCACAGCACAGCACAGCAGTCTGAATTGCACGCACACAGCGACCGTGGCCTCGAACCACGAGGCGGGGCCGTGACCTCGAACCACGAGGCGGGGCCGTGACCTCGAACCACGAGGCGGGGCCGTGACCTCGAACCACGAGGCGGGGCCGTGACCTCGAACCACGAGGCGGGGCCGTGACCTCGAGCCACGCCAACGTCCAAGCACATCTATGTACATAGTACTACCGTTCTCCAGGCTCTGTACACCTGCCGTACTGTCGGTGAAACGCACAATCTGATGTCTTAGATGGACGCCAAGGACATCCACGCACGGGAGATCTCCGCCCCCCCCACCCCGCGGACCTGAGTACACGGTTGTTGCCGCTGCGCTTTCGACCGATTCTAAAACCAGTTAACCAGTTCCCTCCCTCCCCGGACGCGGACATCGACGCATGCGCACACAGTACACACACAACACACCCACACAATACACCTCTTCCCCCCCCCACACACCCTACACACAACCCTGTTCTGCCTGCCTAAGAAACACACATACACACACAATATACACACACCTGTTCTGCCTGCCTAAGAAACACACAATACACACACGCAAAACACGTTAATACTTCGCACACGTAACCCCCACAACCCACGAAGACGTATCACTTTGAGACGTTCTCCCCATAAGGAGCCACACACACACACACGCGCGCACACACACACACACACACACTGTTCTGCTACCGTACTACATTCGTTTTGTCGGGCGACCTTTCAAACCTTGACGCGGATGCCTTGGCACAGAAACAGCATCAGGTGAGCGACAACACCAGCGCCTGCTGCTGCTGCTGCTGCTGGTGCGGCTGTCAGCGCGGGGTGGCTGGCCCAAAGCAAGCAGTGCGGTAAACGTCGTCGCGGTTTGGGCTGATTGGGTTGGGTTGGGTTGGGTCCTCCCCCTCCCCCTCAATCGGCGAGGAGGATCTTACGATACCCGCCAAAACAAATTCACCCCACGGGACATTACTGCACGGCGCAGCCTCGCCGCTATCGCGGGCGCACAGCCACCGCCGCGCACCTCATCGCGTCCATCACCCACCGAGCGGCGGACGCTTCCGACCCTCTCTCTCTCTCTCTCTCTCTCTCTCTCTCTCTCTCTCTCTCTCTCAGCTCCGACCCGGCCGGGCGGCTACACCGGCGCCGCGGCGAGCAGACGACGGCCCACGTCCACCTCATCTGCCCCCGGATCGATGATTTCGATGGTGCCGGCGCCGTTGCTACTGCCGCCGCTGCTTCCGCCGCTGTCGCCGCCGCCGCCGCTGACGCCGCTGCCGGGTGCGGGTAGCGCCGGCAGCGCCGTGGTGGGGCAGCAGTCCTCGGTCTTGGACAGGAGGGCGTAGCGGCACCAGTCGCCGTCGCCGAAGCAGAAGCGGCGCATGGTTTGGCACGGTTCCGTGAGGATGAGGCAGAATGGCATTCCGTCGTACACCTCGTCGAAGGCGTAGTCCAGGCTGGTGAGCTTGAAGGCGGTGTAGGTGCGGCCCCTGGTCGTGCGTGTGTTGGGATTGGGGTTGAGGTTGGAGTTGGGGTTGGGGTTCGAGGTTGGGGGGCCGCGGTTGGGGGTGCGGCTCCTGCGATGTGTGTGGTTGTGGTTGTGGTTGTGGTTGTGGTTGTGGTTGTGGTTGTGGTTGTGGTTGTGGTTGTGGTTGTGGTTGTGGTTGTGGTTGTGTGTTTGTGTATGTGTGTGTGTGTGTGTGTGTTGGGGGGTTATCGGGGTTGGGGTTGTGGTTGGGGATAGATGCGGCTCCTGGCGTGTGTGGGTGTGTAGGGCTTGTGGTTCGGGTGTGGTGGGGGAGGCGGGCGAAGGGGCGAGGCGGCCGGGAGGACTTCTAACTGATAAGCCTTGTACGGAACCCGTACATGAGAGCTTTATATCCGTACTCACTCGTAGACAGACTGCGCGAAGGTCCAGGGATAGCTCCCGCCGTCGAACATCGCGAGTCGTACCGCCGAGCGGCACGTGTTCTCGACGTGCATCTCGATCTTGTTCAGGCTCATGTTGCAGCAGCCGTTGACTGCGGGGTTGCAGTCCCGGGCCACGCGAACGTTGAAGCAGTGCATCATGCGGTCCTTGCCGTCCGCGAGGACAGCCAGGGGGCGGCTGCTGTTGAACTCGAGCCGGAAGGGCGCGCCCCGCGGAGAGCGCTTCGTGCAGGCACACCAGGGGAACCCGTTGGCCTGCGGCAGCGGCGGCTGCGGCGGCCACATCGGCTGTATCCGGCCGCCCATGGAGGGCGACGACTGCGGCGGCGACGGCGCGGCGGTCTGGTAGTCGTCCGGGGGGAACTGGAAGTTGAGCGGCGGCACGAGCCGCTTCGGCGCGTTGGGGAAGGGCGGCGTGGGAGGGCTGGGCGGCGGCGGCGGCGGGTTGGGCCGGCGGCGGAGGCTGGGGGAGGGTGGCGAGCGCGGCTCGGCGGGGACGCAGGCCGATGGGTCGCAGCCGTCGCCGTCGATCCAGCCGGGTCCGCCGGGGCGAGGGATCTGAGCGGGGGGCCCGAGGGGACAGTTGTGAGGAAGGGCGCGGGGAGAAGCGGCGGTAGGGCGTGTGTGCGGGGTGATGGTGTATTTTATCTTCTGTGATTCGTGTTTTGGATACGGCAGCTGAGCCGCGAGGCAGGAACGGACAGGACAGCGGTGGGAAGCGTGCACACGCGCGTGTATGCAAGAGATTGTGTGTGTGCAAATGTGTTATCGTACTATTGCCGATTTGCCGTATGTGTGTGGCCGTGTTGTCGTACCATGACCGCACGCACCTGCAGCGTCCACAGGCACTCGTCCATCTCGTCAGCCGCGCCGCCCTGGCAGCCCGCCGCAGTGCCGTACTCATCCACGCGCGGCGCCGAACACGTGGCCGCCACGCCCCGCAGCACCATGCTCACGTTGCCGGGCCGCCGAGTGCACCTGCCGTACTCTGCCGTAGCTACGGAGAACAGCACCTCCTTGGGCGCCCAGTCGTCGGACGCCCATCGAATCGTCTGGCAGTACGGCACGTCGCGGTACCAGGGCGCCGTGATGGGCGATCCACCCGCCACGTAAAAGTCCCGCCGTACATCGAGTACGGGCGACAGTTGGTCGCCCGCGCATACCTCGTCGATCGGCTGGCTAGGGCCCAGTGAGCAGGCGGAACCGTCCCGCGGCCATTTGAGGCAAATGGAGCAGTACAGGAAGCCGCGGCGCCAGACGCACAGGTTCGCGTCGTAATCAAGGTCCAGGCAGGATCCTGACGGTTGGAAAGGTTGGTTTGAGGGCGTTGGTTGGTTAGCAGCGATTCGCGGAAGGCTTTGAGCAGGAAGGCTTTGAAACGGCCCCACACGCGCCCATACTTCCTCAGGGCACGTCTCCTCAAGATTGGACCTTCGCCCGGCCATCCCCCACGGGTCCCGGCCCTGTCCCCTCCGTCCGACCCGTGGGTCCCGGCCCCGTCCCCAACCTTCCGACCCGTGGGTCAAAGCCCAGTCCCCTCCGTCCGACCCGTGGGTCCTGCCCCACCTACCTTGCACGCCACATCCCATGCCCGTCGCGCCCATCGACTCCGTGCTGGGGCCCTGCTGCTTGCAGCACACATCCACAGGCCGCGGCGAAGACGGCCAGCTGGGCATCGGCGGGTTACTGGCGCGCTTTGGCGCGAGGGGCGGGGGAAGGGCCGGCGGGGGGCTCCGCTGCGGCGGCGGTGGCGGCGGCGGCGGCGGCGGCGAAGTAAGGGTGGTCCGCTTCGGCGGCGGCGGCGGAGACGGAGGAGTTGGATCCGGCGGCGGCGGTGGCGGCGGAGGCGCCGCTGCCGGCGGAGGCGGCGGCGGCGGGCGCTTCTTGCTGGGGGGCGGCGGCGCCAGCGGCGGTGGTGCGCTGTTGATACACACGCGGCCGCCGCGATACTCGGGCCCGTCTGCAGCGGTCCCGAAACCAGGGGTGAAGCACAATGTCCGAGGTAGTGCGAGAATGGACACGGACAAAGCAACGAATGACCAAGGAGGTCGGGTGAGGTTTCGGAGCACGGGCGTGCGGTGCGGGGGGACGGGGGATGAGGCCGGGGTGGCCTGGGAAAGTTGGGATCCGGGGTGGCGGAGAGGCTGTTGAAGCGCTGGGAAGGTCAGCGGCCGGGCCCCTCGGCAGGTGGTATTGACGTTCTAGCTCCTCTGGTTACATTCGTTCGACAACAACACGCCCTGCAACGCCAACCACTCTGCTACGACCTGCAAGGGACACCCGTTAGCATTTTGTTCGACGCTGGACCAGTGGCCGGTTGTTGCTGCAATGTCCAAACCGATACCCGCTATCTGATACCCGCTATCCGATACCCGCTATCCGATACCCGCTATCTGATACCCGCTATCTGATACCCGCTATCCGATACCCGCTATCCGATACCCGCTATCTGATACCCGCTATCTGATACCCGCTATCCGATACCCGCTATCCGATACCCGCTATCTGATACCCGCTATCCGATACCCGCTATCTGATACCCGCTATCCGATACCCGCTATCCGATACCCGCTATCTGATACCCGCTATCTGATACCCGCTATCCGATACCCGCTATCTGATATCGGTGCACACCTGGCCGAGGCACGGAGACGTTCCAGAGGCACTCATTGTACACCGTGCCTGCGTGGGTGGGTGGGTGGGTGGGTGGAGATGCGGGCAGGCGGTGAGGGGTGTGGTTGTGGGTTTTGGGAAAGCCAGGGTGGCAGGCGGTGGATGTCCTTCGCAACCGCCGACGGCGTGCACCGGCACGCGATGTGTGTTTGGAACAGCCCCCACCCCACTCCAACCCGGCCGACCCAACCCAACCCAACCTGCCCTACCCTTAACCAAACCAAACCAAACCAAACCAAACCAAACCAAACCAAACCAAACCAAACCAAACCAAACGAAATTCAAACCCAGCCCAAACGCACCGTCGTTCGAAGCGCACCCCGCCACATCACCCGTCGGGCCGAAGCGGGGGTTGCCACAGGTGAGCTGCAGGCCGCGCACCAGGATGCCCAGGGACTTATCCGGAGCGCTGCAGACCTGTGCGGGGGGTGTGGGGATGGGACGGCGCATTTTGTGTGTGGGAGGGGCCCGGTGGGCGGAGGTGAGGTTGGGATGAGGGAGGGTGTACGGTGTGAACGAGAGCTACGTGTGTGAATGTGTCTGGGTTGGCGGCCTGGTGGGCGGGACGGTGAATCAGAGCAGGACGGGGTCGGATCCATTCCAGCCCTCCCTGGACGCACCTGTGTCAACATAGGGCCCCTTGAAGACCCAAGCTTGCTCCGCACCCGCACCCGCACCCGCACCCGCACCCGCACCCGCACCCGCACCCGCACCCGCACCCGCACCCGCACCCGCACCCGCACCCGCACCCGCACCCGCACCCGCACCCGCACGCACCCGCACCCGCACCCGCACCCGCACCCGCACCCGCACCCGCACCCGCACCGCACCCGCACCCGCACCCGCACCCGCACCCGCACCCGCACCCGCACCCGCACCCGCACCGCACCGCACCGCGCACCCGCACCCGCACCCGCACCCGCACCCGCACCCGCACCCGCACCGCACCCGCACCCGCACCCGCACCCGCACCCGCACCGCACCCGCACCCGCACCCGCACCCGCACCCGCACCCCGCACCCGCACCCGCACCCGCACCCGCACCCGCACCCGCACCCGCCCCCCCCCCCCCCCCCCCCCCCCCCCCCCCCCCCCCCCCGCACCCGCACCCGCACCCGCACCCGCACCCGCACCCGCACCCGCACCCGCACCCGCACCCGCACCCGCACCCGCACCCGCACCCGCACCCGCACCCGCACCCGCACCCGCACCCGCACCCGCACCCGCACCCGCACCCGCACCCGCACCCGCACCCGCACCCGCACCTGCACCGGGCAGTTTCCCTCACCCCTACCACGTCGCCAGCATCGCTCACCTCACCCCCCATCACCCCAGCCCACCCCACACCACCTGTACCCCGGGGTCTCGACCCCCCGTTCGCTCACCTTGCTGCCCGAACGGACACTGAACAGTGCGGTTGCGTTCGCGACGTCACCGTCCGCCCACCGCACCCACTGGCAGTAGGCCGAGCTGTTGCCGGAGGCCCAGGGCGCTACCTGGTTGCCGCCGCCCGGCCCAAGCGCACCGCCCGCGTCTGGTCCCTCCACCACGCTGCTCAGCCGGTCGGCGGCGCAGACGGAATCGATGAACGAGGCGGCGGGCGCGGCGGGCGGCGGCGAGGGCGCGGTGCGGCCGCGGCTGCGGGGCGGCGGCGCCGAGTTGCTACCGAGCAGCAGGGCGCACAGGCTGCAGCGCCAGGGATGGGAGGGGAAGGGGGAGGGCAGAAGAGAGGGAGGACAGGGGAGGGGTTTATGGGTAAGGCGCGAGAGCAAGCTGGCGAGCAGAGCGGCGGGGAGGGGGAGGAGCGTTGTTTTACATCACAGTCGCAATATACAACATCCACATCAAACAATACCGACGCAATACACGACGCAAACCAGCACCTCTTGTATGTGACCCATGGGGATCGAACACCGTACCTGCCGGGTCGGGGCCACTGAAGACACGCCCTGCAGTACAGGAAGCGCGCCCCCATGGATACCCGATAGGCGCAAGTCTCTGTGTCCAAGATCACATCGACGCACGAGGCCTGATCGCCGCATGCCCGTGAGTTCGGTGGTGGGGTGTCGATGTTGGTGGTGCCGCCCTCGTGCCAGCAACTCGCAGGCGGCGGCGGCGGAGGGGGCGGCGGCGGCGGCGGCGGCGCAGGGGGCGGCGGCGGCGGCGGAGACGGCGGGTTGGGCGGCGGTGGCGGTCTCGGCGGCCGTGGCGGCGGCGGTGGCGCAGGAGGCAGAGGTGCGTCGGGTAAGAATGGTGGGAAAGGTGGGGCTTTAGGCGCCACCCTCCTAGGTGCCAGCGGCTCCGGCGGAAGCGGCGACGGTGGGGGCGGAAACGGCGATGGTGGGGGCGGGGGCGGCGGCGGCGGCGGCGGCGAAGGAGGTGGCGGCGAAGGTGGGGGCGGAGACGGCGGCGGTGGTGAAACGTCGGGCGGGGGCGGAGGAGGCGGAGGTGGGGGTAGTGATATAGGCGGCGGGGGTGGTGGAGGCGGTGGCGGGAGGGATTGAGCTGGGTTGCGGGGAGCGCTGGGCGACTGCGGGGAAGGCGGAGCGGGGCTGGGGGGCGGAGGTGGGTCTCCTGGTGGTGGGCTCATGGCCTCCGGAAACGGTGGATTGGGGTTCGGAGGTGAGGTCGGGAGAAGGGGGGCAGGGCTTGGAGGCGGCGTCAAGGGAGGCTGCGGGGAGGGCGGTGGAGGCTCTAATGGTGCGGTCGGACTGCCGGGTGGACTGCCGGGTGGGGATGGGCTTAGGAGTATGGCGGGCGACCCGGGCGGCGGGCTCGGCGGCTCCGGCGACGGCGGCTCAGGGCTGGGCGGCGCAGGCGACGGCGGCGCTGGGCTGAGAGGTGCGGCGGGCGACCCGGGCGGCGGGCTCGGCGGCTCCGGCGACGGCGGCTCAGGGCTGGGCGGCGCAGGCGACGGCGGCGCTGGGCTGAGAGGTGCGGCGGGCGACCCGGGCGGCGGGCTCGGCGGCTCCGGCGACGGCGGCTCAGGGCTGGGCGGCGCAGGCGACGGCGGCGCTGGGCTGAGAGGTGCGGCGGGCGACCCGGGCGGCGGGCTCGGCGGCTCCGGCGACGGCGGCTCAGGGCTGGGCGGCGCAGGCGACGGCGGCGCTGGGCTGAGAGGTGCGGCGGGCGACCCGGGCGGCGGGCTCGGCGGTTCCGGCGACGGCGGCTCAGGGCTGGGCGGCGCAGGCGACGGCAGCGCTGGCTGAGAGGTGCGGCGGGCGACCCGGGCGGCGGGCTCGGCGGTTCCGGCGACGGCGGCTCAGGGCTGGGCGGCGCAGGCGACGGCGGCGCTGGGCTGAGAGGTGCGGCGGTGACCCGGGCGGCGGGCTCGGCGGCTCCGGCGACGGCGGCTCAGGCTGGGCGGCGCAGGCGACGGCGGCGCTGGGCTGAGAGGTGCGGCGGGCGACCCGGGCGGCGGGCTCGGCGGTTCCGGCGACGGCGGCTCAGGGCTGGGCGGCGCAGGCGACGGCGGCGCTGGGCTGAGAGGTGCGGCGGGCGACCCGGGCGGCGGGCTCGGCGGTTCCGGCGACGGCGGCTCAGGGCTGGGCGGCGCAGGCGACGGCGGCGCTGGGCTGAGAGGTGCGGCGGGCGACCCGGGCGGCGGCTCGGCGGTTCCGGCGACGGCGGCTCAGGGCTGGGCGGCGCAGGCGACGGCGGCGCTGGGCTGAGAGGTGCGGCGGGTGACCCGGGCGGCGGCTCGGCGGCTCCGGCGACGGCGGCTCAGGGCTGGGCGGCGCAGGCGACGGCGGCGCTGGGCTGAGAGGTGCGGCGGGCGACCCGGGCGGCGGCTCGGCGGCTCCGGCGACGGCGGCGCAGGGCTGGGCGGCGCAGGCGACGGCGGCGCTGGGCTGAGAGGTGCGGCGGGCGACCCGGGCGGCGGGCTCGGCGGCTCCGGCGACGGCGGCTCAGGGCTGGGCGGCGCAGGCGACGGCGGGGCTGGGCTGAGAGGTGCGGCGGGCGACCCGGGCGGCGGGCTCGGCGGTTCCGGCGACGGCGGCGCAGGGCTGGGCGGCGCAGGCGACGGCGGGGCTGGGCTGAGAGGTGCGGCGGGCGACCCGGGCGGCGGGCTCGGCGGCTCCGGCGACGGCGCGCTCAGGGCTGGGCGGCGCAGGCGACGGCAGGCGCTGGGCTGAGAGGTGCGGCGGGCGACCCGGGCGGGCTCGGCGGCTCGGCGACGGCCGGCTCAGGGCTGGGCGGCGCAGGCGACGGCGGCGCTGGGTGAGAGGTGCGCGGGCGACCCGGGCGGCGGGCTCGCGGGTTCCGGCGACGGCGGCTCAGGGCTGGGCGCGCAGGCACGCGGCGCTGGGCTGAGAGGTGCGGCGGGCGACCCGGGCGGCGCGGCTCGGCGGTTCCGGCGACGGCGGCCAGGGCTGGCGGCGCAGGCGACGGCGGCGGGCTGAGAGGTGCGGCGGGCGACCCGGGCGGCGGGCTCGGCGTTCCGGCGACGGCGGCTCAGGGCTGGCGCGCAGGCGACGGCGGCGCTGGGCTGAGAGGTGCGGCGGGCGACCCGGGCGGCGGGCTCGGCGGCTCCGGCGAGCGGGGCTGGGCGGCGCAGGCGACGGCGGCGCTGGCTGAGAGGTGCGGCGGGCGACCCGGGCGGCGGGCTCGGCGGCTCCGGCGACGGCGGCTCAGGGCTGGGCGGCGCAGGCGACGGCGGCGCTGGGCTGAGAGGTGCGGCGGGCGACGCGGGCGGGGGGGCGGGCGACGGCGGCTCAGGCTGGGCGGCGCGGCGGGGGGGGCTGAGAGGTGCGGCGGGCGACCCGGGCGGCGGGCTCGGCGGTTCCGGCGACGGCGGCGCAGGGCTGGGCGGCGCAGGCGACGGCGGGGCTGGGCTGAGAGGTGCGGCGGGCGACCCGGGCGGCGGCTCGGCGGCTCCGGCGACGGCGGCTCAGGGCTGGGCGGCGCAGGCGACGGCGGCGCTGGGCTGAGAGGTGCGGCGGGCGACCCGGGCGGCGGGCTCGGCGGCTCCGGCGACGGCGGCTCAGGGCTGGGCGGCGCAGGCGACGGCGGCGCTGGGCTGAGAGGTGCGGCGGCGACCCGCGGGCGGCGGGCTCGGCGGCTCCGGCGACGGCGGCTCAGGGCTGGGCGGCGCAGGCGACGGCGGCGCTGGGCTGAGAGGTGCGGCGGGCGACCCGGGCGGCGGGCTCGGCGGTTCCGGCGACGGCGGCTCAGGGCTGGGCGGCGCAGGCGACGGCGGCGCTGGGCTGAGAGGTGGCGGCGGGTGACCCGGGCGGCGGCTCGGCGGCTCCGGCGACGGCGGCGCAGGGCTGGGCGGCGCAGGCGACGGCGGCGCTGGGCTGAGAGGTGCGGCGGGCGACCCGGGCGGCGGGCTCGGCGGCTCCGGCGACGGCGGCGCAGGGCTGGGCGGCGCAGGCGACGGCGGCGCTGGGCTGAGAGGTGCGGCGGGCGACCCGGGCGGCGGGCTCGGCGGCTCCGGCGACGGCGGCTCAGGGCTGGGCGGCGCAGGCGACGGCGGGGCTGGGCTGAGAGGTGCGGCGGGCGACCCGGGCGGCGGCTCGCGGCTCCGGCGACGGCGGCTCAGGGCTGGGCGGCGCAGGCGACGGCGGGCTGGGCTGAGAGGTGCGGCGGGCGACCCGGGCGGCGGGCTCGGCGGCTCCGGCGACGGCGGCTCAGGGCTGGGCGGCGCAGGCGACGGCGGCGCTGGGCTGAGAGGTGCGGCGGGCGACCGCGGGCGGCGGGCTCGGCGGTTCCGGCGACGGCGGCTCAGGGCTGGGCGGCGCAGGCGACGGCGGCGCTGGGCTGAGAGGTGCGGCGGGTGACCCGGGCGGCGGGCTCGGCGGCTCCGGCGACGGGCGGCTCAGGGCTGGGCGGCGCAGGCGACGGCGGCGCTGGCTGAGAGGTGCGGCGGGCGACCCGGGCGGCGGCTCGGCGGTTCCGGCGACGGCGGCTCAGGGCTGGGCGGCGCAGGCGACGGGCGGCGCTGGGCTGAGAGGTGCGGGGGGGGGCGGGGGGCGGGGCGGCGAGGCGGCGGGCTGGGCGGCGCAGGCGCGGCGGGTGGGAGGTGCGGCGGGCGACCCGGGCGGCGGGCTCGGCGGTGCGGCGAGGCGGCTGCAGGGCTGGGCGGCGCAGGCGACGGCGGCGCTGGGCTGAGAGGTGCGGCGGGCGACCCGGGCGGCGGGCTCGGCGGTTCCGGCGACGGCGGCTCAGGGCTGGGCGCGCAGGCGACGGCGGCGCTGGGCTGAGAGGTGCGGCGGCGACCCGGGCGGCGGGCTCGGCGGCTCCGGCGACGGCGGCTCAGGGCTGGGCGGCGCAGGCGACGGCGGCGCTGGGCTGAGAGGTGCGGCGGGCGACCCGGGCGGCGGGCTCGGCGGCTCCGGCGACGGCGGCTGCAGGGCTGGGCGGCGCAGGCGACGGCGGCGCTGGGCTGAGAGGTGCGGCGGGCGACCCGGGCGGCGGGCTCGGCGGCTCCGGCGACGGCGGCTCAGGGCTGGGCGGCGCAGGCGACGGCGGCGCTGGGCTGAGAGGTGCGGCGGGCGACCCGGGCGGCGGGCTCGGCGGCTCCGGCGACGGCGGCTCAGGGCTGGGCGGCGCAGGCGACGGCGGCGCTGGGCTGAGAGGTGCGGCGGGCGACCCGGGCGGCGGGCTCGGCGGCTTCCGGCGACGGCGGCTGCAGGGCTGGGCGGCGGGAGGGGCGGCGGCGGCTGGGCTGAGAGGTGCGGCGGGTGACCGGGGGGGGGGCTCGCGGCTCCGGCGACGGCGGCTCAGGGCTGGGCGCGCAGGCGACGGCGGCGCTGGGCTGAGAGGTGCGGCGGGCGACCCGGGCGGCGGGCTCGGCGGCTCCGGCGACGGCGGCTCAGGGCTGGGCGGCGCAGGCGACGGCGGCGCTGGGCTGAGAGGTGCGGCGGGCGACCCGGGCGGCGGGCTCGGCGGCTCCGGCGACGGCGGCTCAGGGCTGGGCGGCGCAGGCGACGGCGGGGCTGGGCTGAGAGGTGCGGCGGGCGACCCGGGCGGCGGCTCGCGGCTCCGGCGACGGCGGCTCAGGGCTGGGCGGCGCAGGCGACGGCGGGCTGGGCTGAGAGGTGCGGCGGGCGACCCGGGCGGCGGGCTCGGCGGCTCCGGCGACGGCGGCTCAGGGCTGGGCGGCGCAGGCGACGGCGGACGCTGGCTGAGAGGTGCGGCGGCGGGCGACGCTCGCGGCGCGCGGCGGGCTCGGGCGCGGCTTCCGGGCGACGGCGCCGCTGCAGCGGCTGGGCGGCGCAGGCGACGGCGGCGCTGGGCTGAGAGGTGGCGGCGGGCGACCCGGGCGGCGGGCTCGGCGCTCCGGCGACGGCGGCTCAGGGCTGGGCGGCGCAGGCGACGGCGGCGCTGGGCTGAGAGGTGCGGCGGGCGACCGGGCGGCGGGCTCGGCGGCTCCGGCGACGGCGGCAGGGCTGGGCGCGCAGGCGACGGCGGCGCTGGCTGAGAGGTGCGGCGGGCGACCCGGGCGCGGCTCGGCGGCTCCGGCGACGGCGGCTCAGGGCTGGGCGGCGCAGGCGACGGCGGCGCTGGCTGAGAGGTGCGGCGGGACCGGGCGGCGGCTCGGCGGCTCCGGCGACGGCGCTCAGGCTGGGCGGCGCAGGCGACGGCGGCGCTGGGCTGAGAGGTGCGGCGGCGACCGGGGCGGCGGCTCGGCGGCCGGCGACGGCGGCTCAGGGCTGGGCGGCGCAGGCGACGGCGGCGCTGGGCTGAGAGGTGCGGCGGGCGACCCGGGCGGCGGGCTCGGCGGTTCCGGCGACGGCGGCTCAGGGCTGGGCGGCGCAGGGCGACGGCGGCGCTGGGCTGAGAGGTGCGGCGGGCGACCCGGGCGGCGGGCTCGCGGCTTCCGGCGACGGCGGCTCAGGGCTGGGCGGCGCAGGCGACGGCGGCGCTGGGCTGAGAGGTCGGCGGGGCGACCCGGGCGGCGGGCTCGGCGCTCCGGCGACGGCGGCTCAGGGCTGGGCGGCGCAGGCGACGGCGGCGCTGGGCTGAGAGGTGCGGCGGGCGACCCGGGCGGCGGCTCGGCGGCTCCGAGCGACGGCGGCTCAAGGGCTGGGCGGCGCAGGCGACGGCGGCGGCTGGGCTGAGAGGTGCGGCGGGCGACCCGGGCGGCGGGCTCGGCGGTTCCGGCGACGGGCGCTCAGGGCTGGGCGGCGCAGGCGACGGCGGGGCTGGGCTGAGAGGTGCGGCGGGCGACCCGGGCGGCGGGCTCGCGGCTCCGGCGACGGCGGCTCAGGGCTGGGCGGCGCAGGCGACGGCGGCGGCTGGGCTGAGAGGTGCGGCGGGCGACCCGGGCGGCGGGCTCGGCGGCTCCGGCGACGGCGGCTCAGGGCTGGGCGGCGCAGGCGACGGCGGCGCTGGGCTGAGAGGTGCGGCGGGCGACCCGGGCGGCGGCTCGGCGGCTCCGGCGACGGCGGCTCAGGGCTGGGCGGCGCAGGCGACGGCGGCGCTGGGCTGAGAGGTGCGCGGGCGACCCGGGCGGCGGCTCGGCGGTCCGGCGACGGCGGCTCAGGGCTGGGCGGCGGCAGGCGACGGCGGCGCTGGCTGAGAGGTGCGGCGGTGACCGGGCGGCGGGCTCGGCGCTCCGGCGACGGCGGCTCAGGGCTGGGCGGCGCAGGCGACGGCGGCGCTGGGCTGAGAGGTGCGGCGGGCGACCGGGCGGCGGGCTCGGCGGCTCCGGCGACGGCGGCTAGGGCTGGGCGGCGCAGGCGACGGCGGCGCTGGCTGAGAGGTGCGGCGGGCGACCCGGGCGGGTCGGCGCTCGGGCGGCTATCCGGCGACGGCGGCGCAGGGCTGGTGCGGCGCAGGCGATCGGCGGGCGGGGGCTGGGCTGAGAGGTGCGGCGGGCGACCCGGGCGGCGGCTCGGCGGCTCCGGCGACGGCGGCTCAGGGCTGGGCGGCGCAGGCGACGGCGGGGCTGGGCTGAGAGGTGCGGCGGGCGACCCGGGCGGCGGGGCTCGGCGGCTCCGGCGACGGCGGCTCAGGGCTGGGCGGCGGCAGGCGACGGCGGCGCTGGGCTGAGAGGTGGCGGCGGGCGACCCGGGCGGCGGCTCGCGCTCCGGCGACGGCGGCTCAGGGCTGGGCGGCGCAGGCGACCGGCGAGCGCTGGCTGAGAGTGCGGCGGCGGGCGACCGCGGGCGGCGGGCTCGGCGCTCCGGGCGACGGCGGCTCAGGCTGGGCGGCGCAGGCGACGGCGGCGCTGGGCTGAGAGGTGGCGGCGGGCGACCCCGGGCGGGCGGGCTCGGCGCTCCGGCGACGGCGGCTCAGGGCTGGCGGCGCAGGCGACGGCGGCGCTGGGCTGAGAGGTGCGGCGGGCGACCCGGGCGGCGGGCTCGGCGGCTCCGGCGACGGCGGCTCAGGGCTGGGCGGCGCAGGCGACGCGGCGCTGGGCTGAGAGGTGCGGCGGGGACCCGGGCGGCGGGCTCGGCGGCTCCGGCGACGGCGGCGCAGGGCTGGGCGGCGCAGGCGACGGGCGGCGCTGGCTGAGAGGTGCGGCGGGCGACCCGGGCGGCGGGCTCGGCGGCTCCGGCGACGGCGGCTCAGGGCTGGGCGGCGCAGGCGACGCGGCGCTGGCTGAGAGGTGCGGCGGGCGACCCGGGCGGCGGGCTCGGCGGCTCCGGCGACGGCGGCTCAGGGCTGGGCGGCGCAGGCGACGGCGGCGCTGGGCTGAGAGGTGCGGCGGGCGACCGCGGGCGGCGGGCTCGGCGGCTCCGGCGACGGCGCTCAGGGCTGGGCGGCGGCAGGCGACGGCGGCGCTGGGCTGAGAGGTGCGGCGGGCGACGCCGGGCGGCGGGCTCGGCGGCTCCGGCGACGGGCGGCTCAGGCTGGGCGGCGCAGGCGACGGCGGCGCTGGCTGAGAGGTGCGGCGGGCGACCCGGCGGCGGGCTCGGCGGTTCCGGCGACGGCGGCTCAGGGCTTGGGCGGCGCAGGCGACGGCGGGGCTGGGCTGAGAGTGCGGCGGGCGACCCGGGCGGCGGGCTCGGCGGCTCCGGCGACGGCGGCTCAGGGCTGGGCGGCGCAGGCGACGGCGGCGCTGGGCTGAGAGGTGCGGCGGGCGACCGGGCGGCGGGCTCGGCGGCTCCGGCGACGGCGGCTCAGGGCTGGGCGGCGCAGGCGACGCGGCGCTGGCTGAGAGGTGCGGCGGCGACCCGGGCGGCGGGCTCGGCGGCTCCGGCGACGAGGGCTGGGCGGCGCAGGCGACGGCGGCGCTGGCTGAGAGGTGCGGCGGGCGACCGGGCGGCTCGGGGCTCCGGCGACGGGGCTCAGGGCTGGGCGGCGCAGGCGACGGCGCGCTGGGCTGAGAGGTGCGGTCGGCGGCTCAGGCTGGGCGGCGCAGGCGAGAGGTGCGGCGGGGACCCGGGCGGCGGCTCGGCGGCTCCGGCGACGGCGGCTCAGGGCTGGCGCGCAGGCGACGGCGGCGCTGGGCTGAGAGGTGCGGCGGGCGACCCGGGCGGCGGCTCGGCGGCTCCGGCGACGGCGGCTCAGGGCTGGGCGGCGCAGGCGACGGCGGCGCTGGGCTGAGAGGTGCGGCGGGCGACCCGGGCGGCGGGCTCGGCGGCTCCGGCGACGGCGGCTCAGGGCTGGGCGGCGCAGGCGACGGCGGGCTGGGCTGAGAGGTGCGGCGGGCGACCGGGCGGCGGGCTCGCGGCTCCGGCGACGGCGGCTCAGGGCTGGGCGGCGCAGGCGACGGCGGCGCTGGGCTGAGAGGTGCGGCGGGCGACCCGGGCGCGGCTCGGCGGCTCCGGCGACGGCGGCTCAGGCTGGGCGGCGCAGGCGACGGCGGCGCTGGGCTGAGAGGTGCGGCGGGCGACCCGGGCGGCGGGCTCGCGGCTCCGGCGACGGCGGCTCAGGGCTGGCGGCGCAGGCGACGGCGGCGCTGGGCTGAGAGGTGCGGCGGGCGACCCGGGCGGCGGGCTCGGCGGCTCCGGCGACGGCGGCTCAGGGCTGGCGGCGCAGGCGACGGCGGCGCTGGGCTGAGAGGTGCGGCGGGCGACCCGGGCGACGGCGCTCAGGCTGGGCGGCGCAGGCGACGCGGCGCTGGGCTGAGAGGGTGGCGGGCGCGGCGACGCGGCCGGGCGGGCGGCGGGCTCGGCGGCTGGTCCGGCGACGGCGGGGGCGGCTCAGGGGCTGGGCGGCGCAGGCGACGCGCGGGGCGCTGGGCTGAGAGGTGCGGCGGGCGACCCGGGCGGCGGGCTCGGCGGCTCCGGCGACGGCGGCTCAGGGCTGGCGGCGCAGGCGACGGCGGCGCTGGGCTGAGAGGTGCGGCGGGGACCGGGGGGGCTCGGCGGTCCGGCGACGGCGGCTCAGGGCTGGGCGGCGCAGGCGACGGCGGCGCTGGGCTGAGAGGTGGCGGCGGGCGACCCGGGCGGCGGCTCGGCGGCTCCGGCGACGGCGGCTCAGGGCTGGGCGGCGCAGGCGACGGCGGCGCTGGGCTGAGAGGTGGCGGCGGGCGACCCGGGCGGCGGGCTCGGCGGCTCCGGCGACGGCGGCTCAGGGCTGGGCGGCGCAGGCGACGGCGGCGGCTGGGCTGAGAGGTGCGGCGGGCGACCCGGGCGGCGGGCTCGGCGGCTCCGGCGACGGCGGCTCAGGGCTGGGCGCGCAGGCGACGGCGGCGCTGGGCTGAGAGGTGCGGCGGGCGACCCGGGCGGCGGGCTCGGCGGCTCCGGCGACGGCGGCTCAGGGCTGGGCGGCGGCAGGCGACGGCGGCGCTGGCTGAGAGGTGCGGCGGCTCGGCGGGGCGACGGCGGCTCAGGGCTGGGCGGCGCAGGCGACGGCGGCGCTGGCTGAGAGCGGCGGGCGACGGGGCGGCTCGGCGGCTCCGGCGACGGCGGCTCAGGGCTGGGCGCGCAGGCGACGGCGGCGCTGGGCTGAGAGGTGCGGCGGGCGACCCGGCGGCGGGCTCGGCGGCTCCGGCGACGGCGGCTCAGGGCTGGGCGGCGCAGGCGACGGCGGCGCTGGCGAGAGGTGCGCGGGCGACCCGGGCGCGGGCTCGGCGGCTCGGCGACGGCGGCTCAGGGCTGGCGGCGCAGGCGACGGCGGCGCTGGGCTGAGAGGTGCGGCGGGCGACCCGGGCGGCGGGCTCGGCGCCGCGACGGCGGCTCAGGGCTGGGCGGCGCAGGCGACGCGGGGCTGAGAGGTGCGGCGGGCGACCCGGGCGGCGGCTCGGCGGCTCCGGCGACGGCGGCTCAGGGCTGGGCGGCGCAGGCGACGGCGGCGCTGGGCTGAGAGGTGCGGCGGGCGACCCGGGCGGCGGCTCGGCGCTCCGGCGACGGCGGCTCAGGGCTGGGCGGCGCAGGCGACGGCGGCGCTGGGCTGAGAGGTGCGGCGGGCGACCCGGGCGGCGGGCTCGGCGGCTCCGGCGACGGCGGCTGGGCGGTGGCTGAGAGGTGTCGGCGGCTCCGGCGACGGCGCTCAGGCTGGGCGGCGCTGGGCTGCGGCTCGCGGCTCGGCGACGGCGGCTCAGGAGGCGACGGGGGCTGGCGGCGGCGGGCGACCCGGGCGGGGCTCGGCGGCTCCGGCGACGGCGGCTCAGGGCTGGGCGGCGCAGGCGACGGCGGCGCTGGGCTGAGAGGTGCGGCGGGCGACCCGGGCGGCGGGCTCGGCGGCTCCGGCGACGGCGGCTCAGGGCTGGGCGGCGCAGGCGACGGCGGCGCTGGGCTGAGAGGTGCGGCGGGCGACCGGGCGGCGGGCTCGGCGGCTCCGGCGACGGCGGCTCAGGGCTGGGCGGCGCAGGCGACGGCGGCGCTGGGCTGAGAGGTGCGGCGGGCGACCCGGGCGGCGGGCTCGGCGGCTCCGGCGACGGCGCTCAGGGCTGGGCGGCGCAGGCGACGGCGGCGCTGGCTGAGAGGTGCGGCGGGCGACCCGGGCGGCGGGCTCGCGCTCCGGCGACGGCGGCTCAGGGCTGGGCGGCGCAGGCGACGGCGGCGCTGGCTGAGAGGTGCGGCGGGCGACCCGGCGGCGGGCTCGGCGGCTCCGGCGACGGCGGCTCAGGGCTGGGCGGCGCAGGCGACGGCGCGCTGGCTGAGAGGTGCGGCGGGCGACCCGGGCGGCGGCTCGGCGGCTCCGGCGACGGCGCAGGTGGGCGAGGCGACGGCGGGCTGGGCTGAGCGGCGGGCGACCGGGCGGCGGCTCGCGGCTCCGGCGACGGCGGCTCAGGGCTGGGCGCGCAGGCGACGGCGGGCTGGCTGAGAGGTGCGGCGGGCGACCCGGGCGGCGGGCTCGGCGGCTCCGGCGACGGCGGCTCAGGGCTGGGCGGCGCAGGCGACGGCGGCGCTGGGCTGAGAGGTGCGGCGGGCGACCGGGCGGCGGGCTCGGCGGTCCGGCGACGGCGGCTCAGGGCTGGGCGCGCAGGCGACGGCGGCGCTGGGCTGAGAGGTGCGGCGGGCGACCGGGCGGCGGGCTCGGCGGCTCCGGCGACGGCTCAGGGCTGGCGGCGCAGGCGACGGCGGCGCTGGGCTGAGAGGTGCGGCGGGCGACCCGGGCGCGCTCGGCGGCTCCGGCGACGGCGCTCAGGCTGGGCGGCGCAGGCGACGGCGGCGCTGGCTGAGAGGTGCGGCGGGCGACCCGGGCGGCGGGCTCGGCGGCTCCGGCGACGGCGGCTCAGGGCTGGCGGCGCAGGCGACGGCGGCGCTGGGCTGAGAGGTGCGGCGGGCGACCCGGCGGCGGGCGGGGCGACGGCGGCTGGGCGGCGCAGGCGACGCGGCGCTGGGCCGGCGGCGACGGCGGCGGCACAGGCGGCGCAGGCGACGGCGGCGCTGGGCTGAGAGGTGCGGCGGCGACCCGGGCGGCGGCTCGGCGGCCGGCGACGGCGGCTCAGGCTGGGCGGCAGGCGACGGCGGCGCTGGGCTGAGAGGTGCGGCGGGCGACCCGGGCGGCGACGGCGGCTCGGGCTGGGCGCGCAGGCGAGAGGTGCGGCGGTCGGCGCCGGCGACGGCGGCGCAGGGCTGGGCGGCGCAGGCGACGCGGCGCTGCTGAGAGGTGCGCGGGCGACCGGGCGGCGGCTCGGCGGCTCCGGCGACGGCGGCTCAGGGCTGGGCGGGCAGGCGACGGCGGCGCTGGGCTGAGAGGTGCGGCGGGCGACCCGGGCGGCGGCTCGGCGGCTCCGGCGACGGCGGCTCAGGGCTGGGCGGCGCAGGCGACGGCGCGCTGGCTGAGAGGTGCGGCGGGCGACCCGGGCGGCGGGCTCGGCGGCTCCGGCGACGGCGGCTCAGGGCTGGGCGGCGCAGGCGACGGCGGGCGCTGGGCTGAGAGGTGCGGCGGGCGACCCGGGCGGCGGGCTCGGCGGCTCCGGCGACGGCGGCTCAGGGCTGGGCGGCGCAGGCGACGGCGGCGCTGGGCTGAGAGGTGCGGCGGGCGACCCGGGCGGCGGGCTCGGCGGCTCCGGCGACGGCGGCTCAGGGCTGGGCGGCGCAGGCGACGGCGGCGCTGGGCTGAGAGGTGCGGCGGGCGACCCGGGCGGCGGGCTCGGCGGCTCCGGCGACGGCGGCTCAGGGCTGGCGGCGCAGGCGACGGCGGCGCTGGGCTGAGGTGCTCGGCGGGGCGACGGCGCTCAGGGCTGGGCGGCGCTGGGCTGCGGCGGCGAGACGGCGGCTCAGGGCTGGGCGGCGCAGCGACGGCGGCGCTGGCTGAGAGGTGCGGCGGGCGACCCGGGCGGGCTCGGCGGCTCCGGCGACGGCGGCTCAGGCTGGGCGGCGCAGGCGACGGCGGCGCTGGGCTGAGAGGTGCGGCGGGCGACCCGGGCGGCGGCTCGGCGGCTCCGGCGACGGCGGCTCAGGGCTGGGCGGCGCAGGCGACGGCGGCGCTGGGCTGAGAGGTGCGGCGGGCGACCCGGGCGGCGGGCTCGGCGGCTCCGGCGACGGCGGCTCAGGGCTGGGCGGCGCAGGCGACGGCGGCGCTGGCTGAGAGGTGCGGCGGGCGACTCGGCGGCTCCGGCGACGGCGGCTCAGGCTGGGCGGCGCAGGCGACGGCGGCGCTGGGCTGAGAGGTGCGGCGGGCGACCCGGGCGGCGGGCTCGGCGGCTCCGGCGACGGCGGCTCAGGGCTGGGCGGCGCAGGCGACGGCGGCGCTGGCTGAGAGGTGCGGCGGGCGACCCGGGCGGCGGGCTCGGCGGCTCCGGCGACGGCGGCTCAGGGCTGGGCGGCGCAGGCGACGGCGGCGCTGGCTGAGAGGCGGCGGGCGACCGGGCGCGGGCTCGGCGGCTCCGGCGACGGCGGCTCAGGGCTGGGCGGCGCAGGCGACGGCGGCGCTGGCTGAGAGGTGCGGCGGGCGACGGCCGGGCGGGGCTCGGCGGCTCCGGCGACGGCGGCTCAGGGCTGGGCGGCGCAGGCGACGGCGGCGCTGGCTGAGAGGTGCGGCGGGCGACCCGGGCGGCGGCTCGGGGCTCCGGCGACGGCGGCTCAGGCTGGGCGGCGCAGGCGACGGCGGCGCTGGGCTGAGAGGTGCGGCGGGCGACCCGGCGGCGGGCTCGGCGCCGGCGACGGCGGCTCAGGGCTGGGCGGCGCAGGCGACGGCGGCGCTGGGCTGAGAGGTGCGGCGGCGACCCGGGCGGCGGGCTCGGCGGCTCCGGCGACGGCGGCTCAGGGCTGGGCGGCGCAGCGACGGCGGGCTGGGCTGAGAGGTGCGGCGGCGGACGGCTCAGGGCAGGCGACGCGGCGCTGGCTGAGAGGTGCGGCGGGCGACCCGGGCGGCGGGCTCGGCGGGCGACGGCGGCTCAGGGCGGGCGGCGCAGGCGACGGCGCGCTGGGTGAGAGGTGCGGCGGGCGACCCGGGCGGCGGGCTCGACGGCGGCTCAGGGCTGGGCGGCGCAGGCGACGGCGGCGCTGGCTGAGAGGTGGCGCGGCGACCGGGCGGCGGGCTCGGCGGCTCCGGCGACGGCGGCTCAGGCTGGGCGGCGCAGGCGACGGCGGCGCTGGGCTGAGAGGTGCGGCGGGCGACCCGGGCGGCGGCTCGGCGGCTCCGGCGACGGCGGCTCAGGGCTGGGCGGCGCAGGCGACGGCGGCGCTGGCTGAGAGGTGCGGCGGGCGACCCGGGCGGCGGGCTCGGCGGCTCCGGCGACGGCGGCTCAGGGCTGGGCGGCGCAGGCGACGGCGGCGCTGGGCTGAGAGGTGCGGCGGGCGACCCGGGCGGCGGGCTCGGCGGCTCGGCGACGGCGGCTCAGGGCTGGGCGGCGCAGGCGACGTGGGCTGAGAGCGGGCGACGGCGGCGGGCTCGGCGAGGCGGCTCAGGCTGGGCGGCAGGCGACGGCGGCGCTGGGCTGAGAGGTGCGGCGGGCGACCGGGCGGCGGGCTCGGCGGCTCCGGCGACGGCGGCTCAGGGCTGGGCGGCGCAGGCGACGGCGGCGCTGGGCTGAGAGGTGCGGCGGGCGACCCGGGCGGCGGCTCGGCGGCTCCGGCGACGGCGGCTCAGGGCTGGGCGGCGCAGGCGACGGCGGCGCTGGCTGAGAGGTGCGGCTCGGCGGCTCCGGCGACGGCGGCTCAGGGCTGGCGTGGGCTGAGAGGTGCGGCGGGCGACCGGGCGGCGGGCTCGGCGGCCGGCGACGGCGGCTCAGGGCTGGGCGGCGCAGGCGACGGCGGCGCTGGGCTGAGAGGTGCGGCGGGCGACCCGGGCGGCGGGCTCGGCGCCGGCGACGGCGGCTCAGGGCTGGGCGGCGCAGGCGACGGCGGCGCTGGCTGAGAGGTGCGGCGGGCGACCCGGCGGCGGCTCGGCGGCTCCGGCGACGGCGGCTCAGGGCTGGGCGGCGCAGGCGACGGCGGCGCTGGCTGAGAGGTGCGGCGGCGACCCGGGCGGCGGGCTCGGCGGCTCCGCGACGCGGCTCAGGCTGGGCGAGGCGACGGCGGCGCTGGGCTGAGAGGTGCGGCGGCGACCCGGGCGGCGGGCTCGCGGCTCCGGCGACGGCGGCTCAGGGCTGGGCGGCGCAGGCGACGGCGGCGCTGGCTGAGAGGTGCGGCGGGCGACCGGGCGGCGGGCTCGGCGGCTCCGGCGACGGCGGCTCAGGGCTGGGCGGCGCAGGCGACGGCGGCGCTGGGCTGAGAGGTGCGGCGGGCGACCCGGGCGGCGGGCTCGGCGGCTCCGGCGACGGCGGCTCAGGGCTGGGCGGCGCAGGCGACGGCGGCGCTGGCTGAGAGGTGCGGCGGGCGACACGGCGGCTCAGAGGCGACGGCGGCGCTGGGCTGAGAGGTGCGGCGGGCGACCCGGGCGGCGGGCTCGGCGGCCGGCGACGGCGGCTCAGGCTGGGCGGCGCAGGCGACGCGGCGCTGGGCTGAGAGGTGCGGCGGCGACCCGGGCGGCGGGCTCGGCGGCTCCGGCGACGGCGGCTCAGGGCTGGGCGGCGCAGGCGACGGCGGCGCTGGGCTGAGAGGTGCGGCGGGCGACCCGGGCGCGGGCTCGGCGCTCCGGCGACGGCGCTCAGGGCTGGGCGGCAGGCGACGGCGGCGCTGGGCTGAGAGGTGCGGCGGGCGACCCGGGCGGCGGGCTCGGCGGCTCCGGCGACGGCGGCTCAGGCTGGGCGGCGCAGGCGACGGCGGCGCTGGGCTGAGAGGTGCGGCGGGCGACCCGGGCGGCGGGCTCGGCGGCTCCGGCGACGGCGGCTCAGGGCTGGGCGGCGCAGGCGACGGCGGCGCTGGGCTGAGAGTGCGGCGGGCGACCCGGCGGCGGGCTCGGCGGCTCCGGCGACGGCGGCTCAGGCTGGGCGGCGCAGGCGACGGCGGGCTGGCTGAGAGGTGCGGGGGCGACCCGGGCGGCGGCTCGCGGTTCCGGCGACGGCGGCTCAGGGCTGGGCGGCGCAGGCGACGGCGGCGCTGGGCTGAGAGGTGCGGCGGCGACCCGGCGGCGGGCTCGGCGGCTCCGGCGACGGCGGCTCAGGGCTGGGCGGCGCAGGCGACGGCGCGCTGGGCTGAGAGGTGCGGCGGGCGACCGGGCGCGGGCTCGGCGGCTCCGGCGACGGCGGCTCAGGGCTGGGCGGCGCAGGCGACGGCGGCGCTGGCTGAGAGGTGGCGGCGGGCGACCCGGGCGGCGGGCTCGGCGGCTCCGGCGACGGCGGCTCAGGCTGGCGGCGCAGGCGACGGCGGCGCTGGGCTGAGAGGTGCGGCGGGCGACCCGGGCGGCGGGCTCGGCGGCTCCGGCGACGGCGGCTCAGGGCTGGGCGGCGCAGGCGACGGCGGCGGCTGGGCTGAGAGGTGCGGCGGGCGACCCGGGCGCGGGCTCGGCGGCTCCGGCGACGGCGGCTCAGGGCTGGGCGGCGCAGGCGACGGCGGCGCTGGGCTGAGAGGTGCGGCGGGCGACCCGGGCGGCGGGCTCGGCGGCTCCGGCGACGGCGGCTCAGGGCTGGGCGGCGCAGGCGACGGCGGCGCTGGGCTGAGAGGTGCGGCGGGCGACCCGGGCGGCGGGCTCGGCGGTTCCGGCGACGGCGCTCAGGGCTGGGCGGCGCAGGCGACGGCGGCGCTGGGCTGAGAGGTGCGGCGGGCGACCCGGGCGGCGGGCTCGGCGCTCCGGCGACGGCGGCTCAGGGCTGGGCGGCGCAGGCGACGGCGGCGCTGGGCTGAGAGGTGCGGCGGGCGACCCGGGCGGCGGGCTCGGCGGCTCCGGCGACGGCGGCTCAGGGCTGGGCGGCGCAGGCGACGGCGGCGCTGGGCTGAGAGGTGCGGCGGGCGACCCGGGCGGCGGGCTCGGCGGCTCCGGCGACGGCGGCTCAGGGCTGGGCGGCGCAGGCGACGGCGGCGCTGGCTGAGAGGTGCGGCGGGCGACCCGGGCGGCGGGCTCGCGGCTCCGGCGACGGCGGCTCAGGGCTGGGCGGCGCTGGGCTGAGAGGTGCGGCGGGCGACCCGGCGGCGGGCTCGGCGGCCGGCGACGGCGGTCAGGGCTGGGCGGCGCAGGCGACGCGGCGCTGGGCTGAGAGGTGCGGCGGGCGACCGGGCGGCGGGCTCGGCGGCTCCGGCGACGGCGGCTCAGGGCTGGGCGCGCAGGCGACGGCGGCGCTGGGCTGAGAGGTGCGGCGGCGACCCGGCGGCGGGCTCGGCGGCTCCGGCGACGGCGGCTCAGGCTGGGCGGCGCAGGCGACGGCGGCGCTGGGCTGAGAGGTGCGGCGGGCGACCCGGGCGGCGGGCTCGGCGGCTCCGGCGACGGCGGCTCAGGGCTGGGCGGCGCAGGCGACGGCGGCGCTGGGCTGAGAGGTGCGGCGGGCGACCCGGGCGGCGGGCTCGGCGGCTCCGGCGACGGCGGCTCAGGGCTGGGCGGCGCAGGCGACGGCGGCGCTGGGCTGAGAGGTGCGGCGGGCGACCCGGGCGGCGGGCTCGGCGGCTCCGGCGACGGCGGCTCAGGGCTGGGCGGCGCAGGCGACGGCGGGCTGGGCTGAGAGGTGCGGCGGGCGACCGGGGCGCGGCTCGGCGGCTCCGGCGACGGCGGCTCAGGGCTGGGCGGCGCAGGCGACGGCGGCGCTGGCTGAGAGGTGCGGCGGGCGACCCGGGCGCGGGCTCGGCGGCTCGGCGACGGCGGCTCAGGGCTGGGCGGCGCAGGCGACGGGCGCTGGCTGAGAGGTGCGGCGGGCGACCCGGGCGGCGGGCTCCGGCGACGGCGCTCAGGGCTGGGCGCAGGCGACGGCGGCGCTGGGCTGAGAGGTGCGGCGGGCGACCCGGGCGGCGGGCTCGGCGGCTCCGGCGACGGCGGCTCAGGGCTGGGCGGCGCAGGCGACGGCGGCGCTGGGCTGAGAGGTGCGGCGGGCGACCCGGGCGGCGGGCTCGGCGGCCGGCGACGGGCGCTCAGGGCTGGCGGCGCAGGCGACGGCGGCGCTGGGCTGAGAGGTGCGGCGGCGACCGGGCGGCGGGCTCGGCGACGGCGGCTCAGGCTGGGCGGCGCAGGCGACGGCGGCGCTGGCTGAGAGGTGCGGCGGGCGACCGGGCGGCGGGCTCGGCGGCTCCGGCGACGGCGGCTCAGGGCTGGGCGGCAGGCGACGGGCGCTGGGCTGAGAGGTGCGGCGGGCGACCCGGGCGCGGGCTCGGCGGCTCCGGCGACGGCGCTCAGGCTGGGCGGCGCAGGCGACGGCGGCGCTGGGCTGAGAGGTGCGGCGGCTCGGCGGGGCGACGGCGGCTCAGGGCTGGGCGGCGCAGGCGACGGCGGCGCTGGGCTGAGAGGTGCGGCGGGCGACCGGGCGGCGGCTCGGCGGCTCCGGCGACGGCGGCTCAGGGCTGGGCGGCGCAGGCGACGGCGGCGCTGGGCTGAGAGGTGCGGCGGGCGACCCGGGCGGCGGGCTCGGCGGCCGGCGACGGCGGCTCAGGGCTGGGCGGCGCAGGCGACGGCGGCGCTGGGCTGAGAGGTGCGGCGGGCGACCCGGGCGGCGGGCTCGGCGGCTCCGGCGACGGCGGCTCAGGGCTGGGCGGCGCAGGCGACGGCGGCGCTGGGCTGAGAGGTGCGGCGGGCGACCGGGCGGCGGCTCGGCGGCTCCGGCGACGGCGGCTCAGGGCTGGGCGGCGCAGGCGACGGCGGCGCTGGCTGAGAGGTGCGGCGGGCGACCCGGGCGGCGGGCTCGGCGGCTCCGGCGACGGCGGCTCAGGGCTGGGCGGCGCAGGCGACGGCGGCGCTGGGCTGAGAGGTGCGGCGGGCGACCCGGGCGGCGGCTCGGCGGCTCCGGCGTCAGGCTGGGCGGCGCAGGCGACGGCGGCGCTGGGCTGAGAGGTGCGGCGGGCGACCCGGGCGGCGGGCTCGGCGGCTCCGGCGACGGCGGCTCAGGGCTGGGCGGCGCAGGCGACGGCGGCGCTGGCTGAGAGGTGCGGCGGGCGACCCGGGCGGCGGGCTCGGCGGCTCCGGCGACGGCGGCTCAGGGCTGGGCGGCGCAGGCGACGGCGGCGCTGGGCTGAGAGGTGCGGCGGGCGACCCGGCGCGGGGCTCGGCGGCTCCGGCGACGGCGGCTCAGGGCTGGGCGGCGCAGGCGACGGCGGCGCTGGCTGAGAGGTGCGGCGGCGACCCGGGCGGCGGCTCGGCGGGGCGACGGCGCTCAGGGCTGGGCGCGCAGGCGACGGCGGCGCTGCTGAGAGGTGCGGCGGGCGACCGGGCGGCGGGCTCGGCGGTTCCGGCGACGGCGGCTCAGGGCTGGGCGGCGCAGGCGACGGCGGCGCTGGGCTGAGAGGTGCGGCGGGCGACCCGGGCGGCGGGCTCGGCGGGCGACGGCGGCTCAGGGCTGGGCGCGCAGGCGACGGCGGCTGGCGGCGGCGACCCGGCGGCGGGCTCGGCGGCTCCGGCGACGGCGGCTCAGGGCTGGGCGGCGCAGGCGACGGCGGCGCTGGGCTGAGAGGTGCGGCGGGCGACCCGGGCGGCGGGCTCGGCGGCTCCGGCGACGGCGGCTCAGGGCTGGGCGGCGCAGGCGACGGCGGCGCTGGCTGAGAGGTGCGGCGGGCGACCCGGGCGGCGGGCTCGGCGGCTCGGCGACGGCGGCTCAGGGCTGGGCGGCGCAGGCGACGGCGGCGCTGGCTGAGAGGTGCGGCGGCGACCCGGGCGGCGGCTCGGCGGCTCCGGCGACGGCGGCTCAGGGCTGGGCGGCAGGCGACGGCGGCGCTGGGCTGAGAGGTGCGGCGGGCGACCCGGCGGCGGGCTCGGCGGCTCCGGCGACGGCGGCTCAGGGCTGGGCGGCGCAGGCGACGGCGGCGCTGGGCTGAGAGGTGCGGCGGGACCCGGGCGGCGGGCTCGGCGCTCCGGCGACGGCGGCTCAGGGCTGGGCGGCGCAGGCGACGGCGGCGCTGGCTGAGAGGTGCGCGGGCGACCCGGGCGCGGGCTCGGCGCTCCGGCGACGGCGGCTCAGGGCTGGGCGGCGCAGGCGACGGCGGCGCTGGGCTGAGAGGTGCGGGGGCGACCCGGGCGGCGGGCTCGGCGGCTCCGGCGACGGCGCTCAGGCTGGGCGGCGCAGGCGACGGCGGCGCTGGGCTGAGAGGTGCGGCGGCGACCCGGGCGGCGGGCTCGGCGGCTCCGGCGACGGCGGCTCAGGGCTGGGCGGCGCAGGCGACGGCGGCGCTGGCTGAGGTGCGGCGGGCGACCGGCGGCGGCTCGGCGGCGGCGACGGCGGCTCAGGGCTGGCGGCGCAGGCGACGGCGGGGCTGGGCTGAGAGGTGCGGCGGGCGACCGGGCGGCGGGCTCGGCGGCTCCGGCGACGGCGGCTCAGGCTGGGCGGCGCAGGCGACGGCGGCGCTGGGCTGAGAGGTGCGGCGGGCGACCCGGGCGCGGCTCGGCGGCTCCGGCGACGGCGGCTCAGGGCTGGGCGGCGCAGGCGACGGCGGCGCTGGGCTGAGAGGTGCGGCGGGCGACCCGGGCGGCGGGCTCGGCGCTCCGGCGACGGCGGCTCAGGGCTGGGCGGCGCAGGCGACGGCGGCGCTGGCTGAGAGGTGCGGCGGGCGACCCGGGCGGCGGGCTCGGCGGCTCCGGCGACGGCGCTCAGGCTGGGCGGCGCAGGCGACGGCGGCGCTGGCTGAGAGGTGCGGCGGGCGACCCGGGCGGCGGGCTCGGCGACGGCGGCTCAGGGCTGGGCGGCGCAGGCGACGGCGGCGCTGGCTGAGAGGTGCGGCGGGCGACCCGGGCGGCGGGCTCGCGGGGCGACGGCGGCTCAGGGCTGGGCGGCGCAGGCGACGGCGGCGCTGGCTGAGAGGTGCGGCGGGCGACCCGGGCGGCGGGCTCGGCGGGCGACGGCGGCTCAGGGCTGGGCGGCGCAGGCGACGGCGGCGCTGGGCTGAGAGGTGCGGCGGGCGACCCGGGCGCGGCTCGGCGGCTCCGGCGACGCGGCTCAGGGCTGGGCGGCGCAGGCGACGGCGGCGCTGGCTGAGAGGTGCGGCGGCGACCCGGGCGGCGGTCGGCGGTCCGGCGACGGCGGCTCAGGGCTGGGCGCGCAGGCGACGGCGGCGCTGGGCTGAGAGGTGCGGCGGGCGACCCGGGCGGCGGCTCGGCGGCTCGGCGACGGCGGCTCAGGGCTGGGCGGCGCAGGCGACGGCGGCGCTGGGCTGAGAGGTGCGGGGGCGACCCGGGCGGCGGGCTCGGCGCTCCGGCGACGGCGGCTCAGGGCTGGGCGGCGCAGGCGACGGCGGCGCTGGCTGAGAGGTGCGGCGGGCGACCCGGGCGGGCTCGGCGGCCGGCGACGGCGGCTCAGGGCTGGGCGGCAGGCGACGGCGGCGCTGGCTGAGAGGTGCGGCGGGCGACCCGGGCGGCGGGCTCGGCGGCTCCGGCGACGGCGGCTCAGGGCTGGGCGCGCAGGCGACGGCGGCGCTGGGCTGAGAGGTGCGGCGGGCGACCGGGCGGCGGCTCGGCGGCTCCGGCGACGGCGGCTCAGGGCTGGGCGGCGCAGGCGACGGCGGCGCTGGCTGAGAGGTGCGGCGGGCGACCCGGGCGGCGGGCTCGGCGGCTCCGGCGACGGCGGCTCAGGGCTGGCGGCGCAGGCGACGGCGGCGCTGGGGAGAGGTGCGGCGGCGACCGGCGGCGGGCTCGGCGGCGGCGACGGCGGCTCAGGCTGGGCGGCGCAGGCGACGGCGGCGCTGGGCTGAGAGGTGCGGGCGACCGGCGGCGGGCTCGGCGGCTCGGCGACGGCGGCTCAGGCTGGGCGGCGCAGGCGACGGCGAGCGTCGGCGGGCGACGGCGCTCAGGGCTGGGCGGCGCAGGCGACGGCGGCGCTGGCTGAGAGGTGCGGCGGGCGACCCGGGCGGCGGGCTCGGCGCTCGGCGACGGCGGCTCAGGGCTGGGCGGCGCAGGCGACGGCGGCGCTGGGCTGAGAGGTGCGCGGGCGACCCGGCGGCGGGCTCGGCGGGCGACGGCGGCTCAGGGCTGGCGGCGCAGGCGACGGCGGCGCTGGCTGAGAGGTGCGGCGGGCGACCCGGGCGGCGGGCTCGGCGCTCCGGCGACGGCGGCTTGGCGGCGCCGAAGAGGCTCACGGCGGCTCAGGGCTGGGCGAGGCGACGCGGCGCTGGGCTGAGAGTGCGGCGGCTCGGCGGCTCCGGCGACGGCGGCTCAGGGCTGGGCGCGCAGGCGACGGCGGCGCTGGGCTGAGAGGTGCGGCGGGCGACCCGGGCGGCGGCTCGGCGGCTCCGGCGACGGCGGCTCAGGGCTGGGCGGCGCAGGCGACGGCGGCGCTGGGCTGAGAGGTGCGGCGGGCGACCGGGCGGCGGGCTCGGCGGGGCGACGGCGGCTCAGGCTGGGCGGCGCAGGCGACGGCGGCGCTGGGCTGAGAGGTGCGGCGGCGACCCGGGCGGCGGCTCGGCGGCTCCGGCGACGGCGGCTCAGGCTGGGCGCGCAGGCGACGGCGGCGCTGGGCTGAGAGGTGCGGCGGGCGACCCGGGCGGCGGGCTCGGCGGCTCGGCGACGGCGGCTCAGGGCTGGGCGGCGCAGGCGACGGCGGCGCTGGGCTGAGAGGTGCGGCGGGCGACCCGGGCGGCGGGCTCGGCGGCTCCGGCGACGGCGGCTCAGGGCTGGGCGGCAGGCGACGGCGGCGCTGGCTGAGAGGTGCGGCGGGCGACCCGGGCGGCGGGCTCGGCGGCTCCGGCGACGGCGGCTCAGGGCTGGGCGGCGCAGGCGACGGCGGCGCTGGGCTGAGAGGTGCGGCGGCGACCGGGCGGCGGCTCGGCGGCTCCGGCGACGGCGGCTCAGGGCTGGCGGCGCAGGCGACGGCGGCGCTGGGCTGAGAGGTGCGGCGGGCGACCGGGCGCGGGCTCGGCGGCCGGCGACGGCGCTCAGGCTGGGCGGCGCAGGCGACGGCGGCGCTGGCTGAGAGGTGCGGCGGGCGACCCGGGCGGCGGGCTCGGCGGCGGCGACGCGCTCAGGCTGGGCGGCGCAGGCGACGGCGGCGCTGGGCTGAGAGGTGCGGCGGCGTCGGCGCGGCGACGGCGGCTCAGGGCTGGGCGGCGCAGGCGACGGCGGCGCTGGCTGAGAGGTGCGGCGGGCGACCCGGCGGCGGGCTCGGCGGCTCCGGCGACGGCGGCTCAGGGCTGGGCGGCGCAGGCGACGGCTGGCTGAGCGGCGGGCGACCCGGCGGCGGGCTCGGCGGCTCGGCGACGGCGGCTCAGGTGGGCGGCGCAGGCGACGGCGCTGGGCTGAGAGGTGCGGCGGGCGACCCGGGCGGCGGGCTCGGCGGCTCCGGCGACGGCGGCTCAGGGCTGGGCGGGCAGGCGACGGCGGCGCTGGCTGAGAGGTGCGGCGGCGCGACCCGGGCGGCGGGCTCGGCGGCTCCGGCGACGGCGGCTCAGGGCTGGGCGCGCAGGCGACGGCGGCGCTGGCTGAGAGGTGCGGCGGGCGACCCGGGCGGCGGGCTCGGCGGCTCCGGCGACGGCGGCTCAGGGCTGGGCGGCGCAGGCGACGGCGCTGGGCTGAGAGGTGCGGCGGGCGACCCGGGCGGCGGCTCGGCGGTTCCGGCGACGGCGGCTCAGGCTGGGCGCGCAGGCGACGGCGGGCCTGGCTGAGAGTGCGGCGGGCGACCCGGGCGGCGGCTCGGCGGCCGGCGACGGCGGCTCAGGGCTGGGCGGCGCAGGCGACGGCGGCGCTGGGCTGAGAGGTGCGGCGGGCGACCCGGGCGGCGGGCTCGCGGCTCCGGCGACGGCGGCTCAGGGCTGGGCGGCGCAGGCGACGGCGGCGCTGGGCTGAGAGGTGCGGCGGGCGACCCGGGCGGCGGGCTCGGGGCGACGGGGCGGCGCGACGGCGACGGACGGCGGCTCAGGGCTGGGCGGCGCAGGCGACGGCGGCGCTGGGCTGAGAGGTGCGGCGGGCGACCCGGGCGGCGGGCTCGGCGGCTCCGGCGACGGCGGCTCAGGCTGGGCGGCGCAGGCGACGGCGGCGCTGGGCTGAGAGGTGCGGCGGGCGACCGGGCGGCGGCTCGGCGGCTCCGGCGACGGCGGCTCAGGGCTGGGCGGCGCAGGCGACGGGCGCTGGCTGAGAGGTGCGGCGGGCGACCCGGGCGGCGGGCTCGCGGCCGGCTCAGGGCTGGGCGGCGCAGGCGACGGCGGCGCTGGGCTGAGAGGTGCGGCGGGCGACCCGGGCGGCGGGCTCGGCGGCTCCGGCGACGGCGGCTCAGGGCTGGGCGGCGCAGGCGACGGCGGCGCTGGGCTGAGAGGTGCGGCGGGCGACCCGGGCGCGGGCTCGGCGGCTCCGGCGACGGAGGGCTGGGCGGCGCAGGCGACGGCGGCGCTGGGCTGAGAGGTGCGGCGGCGACCCGGGCGGCGGCTCGGCGGCTCCGGCGACGGCGCTCAGGGCTGGGCGGCGCAGGCGACGGCGGCGCTGGGCTGAGAGGTGCGGCGGGCGACCCGGGCGGCGGGCTCGGCGGCTCCGGCGACGGCGGCTCAGGGCTGGCGGCGCAGGCGACGGCGGGCTGGGCTGAGAGGTGCGGCGGCGACCCGGGCGGCGGGCTCGGCGGCCGGCGACGGCGGCTCAGGGCTGGGCGGCGCAGGCGACGGCGGCGCTGGCTGAGAGGTGCGGCGGGCGACCCGGGCGGCGGGCTCGGCGGCTCCGGCGACGGCGGCTCAGGGCTGGGCGGCGCAGGCGACGGCGGCGCTGGGCTGAGAGGTGCGGCGGGCGACCCGGGCGGCGGGCTCGGCGGCTCGGCGACGGCGGCTCAGGGCTGGGCGGCGCAGGCGACGGCGGCGCTGGCTGAGAGGTGCGGCGGGCGACCCGGGCGGCGGGCTCGCGGCTCCGGCGACGGCGGCTCAGGGCTGGGCGGCGCAGGCGACGGCGGCGCTGGGCTGAGAGGTGCGGCGGGCGACCCGGGCGGCGGCTCGGCGGCTCCGGCGACGGCGGCTCAGGGCTGGGCGGCGCAGGCGACGGCGGCGCTGGCTGAGAGGTGCGGCGGGCGACCCGGGCGGCGGGCTCGGCGGCTCCGGCGACGGCGCTCAGGGCTGGGCGGCGCAGGCGACGGCGGCGCTGGGCTGAGAGGTGCGGCGGGCGACCGGGCGGCGGGCTCGGCGGCTCCGGCGACGGCGGCTCAGGCTGGGCGGCGCAGGCGACGGCGGCGCTGGGCTGAGAGGTGCGGCGGGCGACCCGGGCTCGGCGGGGCGACGGCGCTCAGGGCTGGGCGGCGCAGGCGACGGCGGCGCTGGCTGAGAGGTGCGGCGGGCGACCCGGCGGCGGGCTCGACGGCGCTCAGGGCTGGCGGCGCAGGCGACGCGGGCTGGCTGAGAGGTGCGGCGGGCTCGGCGGCTCCGGCGACGGCGGCTCAGGGCTGGGCGGCGGCGACGGCGGCGCTGGGCTGAGAGGTGCGGCGGGCGACCCGGGCGGCGGCTCGGCGGCTCCGGCGACGGCGGCTCAGGGCTGGGCGGCGCAGGCGACGGCGGCGCTGGGCTGAGAGGTGCGGCGGGCGACCCGGGCGGCGGCTCGGCGGTCCGGCGACGGCGGCTCAGGCTGGGCGGCGCAGGCGACGGCGGCGCTGGGCTGAGAGGTGCGGCGGGCGACCGGCGGCGGCTCGGCGGCTCCGGCGACGGCGGCTCAGGGCTGGGCGGCGCAGGCGACGGCGGCGCTGGGCTGAGAGCGGGCGACCGGCGGCGGGCTCGGCGCTCCGGCGACGGCGGCTCAGGGCTGGCGGGCAGGCGACGGCGGCGCTGGCTGAGAGGTGCGGCGGGCGACCCGGGCGGCGGCTCGGCGGCTCCGGCGACGGCGGCTCAGGCTGGGCGGCGCAGGCGACGGCGGGCTGGGCTGAGAGGTGCGGCGGGCGACCCGGGCGCGGGCTCGGCGGCTCGGCGACGGCGGCTCAGGGCTGGCGGCGCAGGCGACGGCGGCGCTGGCTGAGAGGTGCGGCGGGCGACCCGGGCGGCGGGCTCGGCGGCTCCGGCGACGGCGGCTCAGGCTGGGCGGCGCAGGCGACGGCGGCGCTGGCTGAGAGGTGCGGCGGGCGACCGGGCGGCGGCTCGGCGGGGCGACGGCGGCTCAGGCTGGGCGCGCAGGCGACGGCGGCGCTGGCTGAGAGGTGCGGCGGCGACCTCGGCGGGCGACGGCGGCTCAGGCTGGGCGGCAGGCGACGGCGGCGCTGGGCTGAGAGGTGCGGCGGGCGACCGGGCGGCGGGCTCGGCGGCTCCGGCGACGGCGCTCAGGCTGGGCGGCGCAGGCGACGGCGGCGCTGGCTGAGAGGTGCGGCGGGCGACCGGGCGGCGGCTCGGCGTCCGGCGACGGCGGCTCAGGGCTGGGCGGCGCAGGCGACGGCGGCGCTGGGCTGAGAGGTGCGGCGGGCGACCCGGCGACTCAGGCTGGGCTCTGAGCGCGCGACCCGGGCGACGGCGGCTCAGGGCTGGGCGGCGCAGGCGACGGCGGCGCTGGGCTGAGAGGTGCGGCGGGCGACCCGGGCGGCGGCTCGGCGGGCGACGGCGGCTCAGGGCTGGGCGGCAGGCGACGGCGCGCTGGCTGAGAGTGCGCGGGCGACCGGGCGTCGGCGGCTCCGGCGACGGCGCTCAGGGCTGGGCGGCGCAGGCGACGGCGGCTGGGCTGAGAGGTGCGGCGGCGACCCGGGCGCGGGCTCGGCGGCTCCGGCGACGGCGGCTCAGGGCTGGGCGCGCAGGCGACGGCGGCGCTGGCTGAGAGGTGCGGCGGGCGACCGGGCGGGGCTCGGCGGCTCCGGCGACGGCGGCTCAGGGCTGGGCGGCGCAGGCGACGGCGGCGCTGGGCTGAGAGGTG